>UZAN01046650.1:5561-25753 GCA_900618425.1 Echinostoma caproni
GAGAGAGAGAGGGAAACCTAGTCGAACACCTTTTTCCGTAGTGAACTCGAACGAAAATTGCAGCAAGCTCGGACTCAGCTTCGGCTGTTAGTATAAAGGGATTGCTGCTATAAAGATATCGTAAAACTGAAATGAACTTCTCGGGCATACCCTTCACAGCAGGGGAGCGCCAGAGTTTACAGCGGTCGACTGAGTCGAAAGCCGCTTTCAAATCGAGAATCTGCCGAAGGACAAAAATGACCCTACCAATTGAACGCCGACTGATATCCCATGAGTGATGCAAACAGGAAAAATCTCAAAAGATTAAGGAGTGAGAAGAAGAACCGGACAGATGAGGTGGAGCAGCAACAGTTTTTTTTTTATCACACATCCACGTGTGATGAACAGCAGACGAGGCGAACCCCATGCTCACGAGGACCTGCTGTTCAGTGGTGGAAACCGGCAACCTAAGCCCCGGGACTTGGAGTGGCGAACCGCATAGGGCCCCGATAGGTTAGGAGTGGTATTGAACCGGACGACAGCAGANGTGGGGCTCGAATCTCGGACCACAGGGTTTAGTCGCCATCACTGACGTGTTGGACCTTGTGGTCGGAGGTTCGAGTTAGTTACCCAAATTTTTCGCTGTGTTTCAAGCTCAATACATGCTGTTCAAAAAGGGCTATATAGACAACTGATTCTAATGTGACATCGGAGTAGCGGAGGATTTTATTCCATTACATAGTGGTTTTTATGCTGTACCGGGCAAACGAAGCGGGAACTGAAAAGCTAGGAAGTACAGTGCAGCTGTTTCGACTTGATTAGATCTCATCAGCATTGCGAAACCAGCGAAAGAATTGAGGATCGATCGAATACAAGACATAGATGAAGTGCAAGCANCCCACGTAACCACCGTAACCACACAGTATGGCACAACCCCTTTTTGCAAGATTGTTGTTAGTATCCCACCTCGGCCATCTCCACATTATTGTCCAGAATGTGTACCGAACAAATCACGGTAAAACAATCTTTCTAACGAAGAAAAAGGTCCATTTCAAGCTTGACTATATGTTACGTGTGACGGATCGGATTCGAATTTCAGTTAGATCGATCGATTCGCATTGCTGAGGCGATGCAACCAGGTTGCAACGACTGTGTGGTGCCTCACAGCTTTTCAGCACAGGATGAAATTTACTAGGAGCCCAACGCACTGGCTCAACTGATTTTTAACATCTAGCGGCGCTGTAAATGCATGCCTTTTAACTACATCTGATCTGATTGTTAGCGTTAAAGGCACAACAGCAATGGTATGCTCATGATTTAGTATAGGTGAAATGGCAATCGAAAACAAAAAAGACAATAACACCGGCGCCCACAGGTTGGTGCATCAGAGATAGTCAGATACTGTTGGCTAAATGAAAAGAAAAAAGGAATAGAAGGAAAAATAGCTAACGGATGCCTCGGAAAAAATCTAAACTGTATTTAATATATCATATCAGACTGGTATGATCGAACTGCTCAGAGTGTGAAATCCCTGAAATCCAAAATCAGTTTACCTTGGCGTGGAAACGAATAAATTGAGATATTGGCATAACCAGACAGCGACCGATCAACTTGTGAACAGGTATCCCTTCAGTTAAAGCGGTACGGAACACTTCAGCTGTAAGTAAACGTCGCCTGCGTGACGGTCGCGATTCAGAAGGCCGCCAGTACCATGCTATGTACGCCACGACTACCGGTTGGTTGAAATTTGTCGCTTCCTTGGGTTTCTCGCCGTCAGCACCGACACCTGTTGGCGGTTGTGCAGGAAGTTTACGAACCAAACGTATCAGACGGCCAATATGACACTGGGTCACATTTGATCGAAGTGGTTCAACGTAGACAAAATCACCAACCTGATATACCACATTTCGAACCTCCACGTGCTGCAGGGTCAATGAGAAACAAAAACACTAACTTCATCAGCGGTCAAAAAATATTCGAGAAAACCAATGAGTCGGTCAAAATGAACCGCAAGGTGGATTCGGTTATCAGGAGGTAAAAGGAAAGTGAGTTGGGGGCCGCTGAGATCGCAAAAAGAATACGATGGCACAATAAGACAAGGAATTACCCTAGAGAAATGCGAATATAGAAAAATGAATTATTAAACCACTTACGCTTCTTAAAATCCCATAATGAGAACCTTGTTGATCAATGGCAAATTCGCCAATACCAAAAATAAAAGTACTCACTGGAATTTCGACATCTCCCTCCTCCAGTGGTGGTGGAGCACCTTCGAAATGTTCATCACCATGCAGAGTCAACTTATGTCGCTCATCTTCTTCTGCAAGTTCCTTGTCCAATGCAGCACCTGTATATGTCATAGCCGGACTAAGAAGTGCCAAGTGAGTAGACAAAGCCGGGCCTGAGTCTGTCGAACTGCCTAATTGCAAGAACGGGTTGTTTGTTTGTGGTAGTCTTGCTGGTCGATGACACAATTCATCCCTTAAACGAACCCAACGTCGAGCCAACTCGGCAGCATCCAAGCGCTGTTGCACAGTAGGTAATGGATTCTGTACGCCAGATGGTTGATCCTCGCCCTCGCCAATGCGTGCACGTTTCAAAATCCCTAGCCAGTCGGCTTGCAGACGATCTAACCGACGATAGGATCCAGCGGCCACCGCACGATGAAGGGCAGCTAAGCGAGCGGCAGTAACTGAAGTAAGCATAGCTTCAGTTCCGTCCCCGGCAATCAAAGAATCTACAAGTCCACGTCCGTCAGAATCACAAGCAGTCAGCATGGCATTGTGCAGATTGGTCAAAAGACGTCGTATTCCTGTGTTGATATCCGGTGGTAAACAAGGTGGCAGAGCCAAATGTGTGGCGAATGAGTTTAAAAGCACAGCACGCTTGGCTAAGCACACTCGATGCAGAATGAGGGAATCCTGTGAGACAAGCATAACAAAAGAGAACTTGTTTGAAAAGGAGGTTGATACAATGAGTACGAAAAGTTTATTACTTCGCAGAAACATTCAATTCATTTATCCAGTCTGTGTTGGATAAAATAAAGTCCTTACGACCAACTCTATGTTCACAAAAACAGTTTGTTGAAGCCCTCTAACTACCCTAGCCCTGGCCCGACGTAAAACGTCAATTCGCCCACGACCCTTTAACCTAAACTGGAAGTACAATGTGACCTCACCCATGTTGTTTCAACCCTCCTCCCTCTCTTTCCCTCTTTGTTGCTCGGTTCCTTGTTCTAGACGATCTTTCCCAATCACTCTTTACCACATCCGTAGTGTCTAATCAACACATTCATTGACATTATTTGTTGTACATCTGTTCACTTCTTATAAATATAACTGCATTAGCCAGAGGAAGAAGTTATCGAAAATGAGCTTGTTCGCTACACGTGTTGTTCCGTCAATGTTACGATAGGAACCTTCAGTGGAACTAAGAAATATTTCTGAAAACTATCCCGATCGGTCGCAGGGATCTGCTACTAACATGTAGTAATGTATACTCTTGATAAGATAGTCACCAAGGCAAACTGGTTAATTTCGATGTTCAGATAATAAGCAAAACCAGACAAACAAAAACAGACGAAGCTGGAGAACACCCGGGTATGGTAAACCCATTCAGATACCACGAACGACTTGACTGACAAGTAAATTGAATACCATGTTCGAGATCTCCGTAACAACAAACAAACGGGAGACTAAAGGAAAAACACAGGCCAGTTCACTCACCGAATAGATCTGTGAATCCGGTTCATTGAAGCGACATGCATTATCAAACATGAGAAACAAATCAGAACTGAAATCCTCNNNNGTATAGCGAGATTGAACAATCTGTTTGGCCACAACTGCTAGCTCGATCGGTTTCTTGATGAACTCGTAGTACGTAGGCAGCTCAGTCCGAGTGGGCAAGCGCATGAATGGATTTGACAACTGACGACCACCAACTTGATATTCCCTGACAGTTTGAAATAACTCCAAAATCACCCGTTGCAACAGCGGCATACCCGGCTGGGTTGAGAGCGGTGCATGTTGTCCAGATGGTCCAGCTCCTTGTGGAACAAGAATGCCAGATGGCAGAGCTTGACCATCAACGCCGACTTGACGACTATGGAGAATGAACATATGCGGGATTGATGTAACTGAGTGACACACATCACCAATAAAACAGTCCATAAAGTGGTTGTTTTAAGATAGTCGCATATTTCACATGAAAGTAAAAGTTGCATAATGATGGGTATTGATGTTAGTGGACATATAAGTAGCAGTGGATAAGGACGCAGTGTCAGTCACTAGTACTGAGCATCTAACTATTCCCTTCCCGCTGTGTAATTTCCTACTTCAGTTGTGGGAGAGTAAATATCCAGGTACATTCGAAGTGAAGGATTCTATTTGGAGAAATCTATAGCTGGTTTCACTTCGGTCAAACATTATATATATATATATATAATGACGAATTACCAGAATAATCGGAGCAGTATCCACAATCAAGAAGGAAAAGCAGGATATGAGTACCAGTGACTGAGAAAACGAGAGAAACGCTTCAAAAACAATGAAAATATACTGAACCCTGAGTCAAGAAATGATTGGAACGATTGCAGCCGATCCTCTAAGTTGCACTGAAGATAATGCCGAGCTTGGCTACGAAACGTCTGCGAACAACACTTTTAGCTCGGAGAACTCGCCAACACCAACACAAGCGTCAAGAGTTTTGTTCACTGATAGGCTGGTGACCTAACCCTATCAAAGACCAACTCGCTGCTGATGTCAGCATAAAACTGCAGCACGACAAGCTAGCACAATCAAACTGATTAACATTGTAAACAAAGAGTGAGGTGTAATGTGAATGGTAATGAAAAGCATATCTGAAAAAAACTGGAAAGGTAATTCTAGTCAGCCCCGGTGTGAGCTGGTTGGTGCACTAAGAAAACATCTTCGGCGTGAGGGTTGAAGAGTACGAATCCCGGACAGAATGGTAGAAATACACTACTGATAAGCTCTAACAAGAGCAAAACTGGAGCCTGAGAACTCACAGGGAGAAAGCAAGCATACTTTGACAAAATGAATATCGTCAGTTAGGTGAATGCGCATAAACATACAATGACTATTCTACACAGGTAGCAAACATGAACCTCTGCAGCGAATTTATTTTCCAACAGTAAAGCTGTTCAGCGATAACACGGATTAGCCGTAAGCGAATAGACGATCAATTACAATCCAAAGGATGAGAAAAACAAATGTTTGGTGTAGAATAGTAAAAACTTTCCATCAGTACTCACGGTACTGACAAAAACTTTTCTGGTTAAACGAGTGCAACACACGGCAAACCACGGCACATGACGGTAGTGACCACGCGAGATGAGAAATAGATAGATGAAAACAACTGGTGCTAAACACGCAGTGGTTCAACCCTGACAGAGAGACTTACCGTCCGGATCGGCCACGGCCGGTAAACCTGCTGAAACCGAAACGTCTTCACAACAGACGGACGAATAAATAAACAGGCGGATATTATGTGAACGTGAATACGGGCACAGAATAGAAGAAAAAATCTCATTAACATCCATAACGTGAAAACTCACTTCGGAACAGAAGAAACTCGGTTCGGTTTTGGTTTGTTTGGATTTCCTTGATAGGGACCCAAACTTTTTAGACGACGTTTGACCACGTTCTCCAGAATTATGGCATCATTGTACACTCCGGAACCTTCTTCATTATAGTGCCGAGCGTTGTTAAACATTAGACGCAAATCTGAAACCATCTCTTGATGTGCAGAATACTGGTAGTATGACAGATTGTCCAGAAACAAAAAAAGGATTAACTTCGTGACATTCATCTGTACAAAATATGACACGGATAAAACGAACATTCCAAATGACTTTGTAAAATAACCGCAAACACACGAGCACAGTGAACAGCTGCGGTTTCAGTAATGCTAATCTAAATACCATTTAGTGAGCTTTGATGGACTTACGTGGTTTTCATCCATTTTACGCTTGATCATTGTTAGATCGATCGGTTCGGGGATAACTTGGTAATAGTCGGGATATTCCTCTCTGGACGGGAGATGAATGAACACATCCCGCGGACGATGGCCATCTTCCTACAGTATGAGGGGAGCAGATGGAAAACTTAAATAGGAATCTCTATACACAAATCAGCTCAAATTGCACTGTTTAGTAACTTGCTGGGTGTTTCTATTCTCCTTTGGTGGACGCAACCGGGAGAGGAAAAGTTTATGATTGTTGGCTAAATTAGTACAACAGTTAACGAAAGGCTTACGGTTCATGAAACAAGAGTGAATCTAAGTCTGTTTATAAGTGAACAAAAAATGTCACTATGCACGTTCGGCAGCCCTGAAAACCAGAAAAGTCCTTTACTTATTTAGTGGAAAATCATGAATAATATACGACCATCGTTTGACTTCTGTAGCGAAGGAAAGTCAAAGAGAAGCTTATAGAAATTAGGACAAATGAGAACTACCACGAGGGGCAGTTCCCGTAATTAAGTGCACTCAGACAAAAGGCTTAAAAGAAGTTATTATATGGGCCGTTCAAGCAAACCCGACAGGAATCTGTTATCCCGCATACTTGACACTGAAACGAACATCGAAACACCGCATACTTTGTATGGTCATGGTATGTTAAAGCTACTTTACATGTGACCTAAACTCTAAATAGCATGCTCGAAACGAAAAATCCTTGCTTATAAAAAAATCGCACCTACTAGGTTTATCCTTTTCCTCACCTGAAACCATGACGACAGATGAGGCGATCTGGTTTTACGATGTCAACTAAGGCTGAGTCATAATGATACATGAGAAAAGGACAAACAAAGGCATAGCCTATATTAAGCCACAGCACAAAAAGGTCGTATGATTAGATCGAGAGCCATTCACCAGTGATGGTTACAGTACCGATTACTTTTCCTACCGAAGTAGCTGCATGACCAATGACGGTAGCGCAGCAAAAGAGATAGCCGCTCGCATTTCCAAGTCTCGAGTGGCATTCGCAGGACTGAAACACCTTTGGCGTAGACGCGACGTTTCACAGAAGTTGAAAGGTCGTGCATGTTGTGCTGTCGTTCGTTCAGTTCTGCTTAATGGTTGTGAGACCTTAAATTTGCCAGTAGATATCCATCGATTAGAGGTTTTCGATTATCGGTGTTTACGCAGTTTAGCCCATTTGGGACAGAGCGACCGGGTTAGTAACGTGGAGATAAGCGGACGTGTGTTTGGGAGTCTATCAGGAATAAACCTGGTAGCACATCGAATTCAAACTAGTAGACTTTGCTGGCTGGGACACATATTTCGTACATCCAGCTACCGTCTGCCGCACCGCGCTCTATTCGCTGTAGCTAATCCGGGATGGAGGAAACTGCGTGGAGGTCAACAGATGACGTGGAGACGAGGCATGAAGAAATGCACAGAGCCATTAGGTAGAGTAGGTGTCTTTCACCTTCCGCGTTGGGGTCCGAAAGACTCCACAACTGGTTGGTTGGAGACATTGAAGGATATGGCATCGACTCGACAGCAATGGCGTTCTTGTTGTCATTTCTTATCAGGCCAGAACACTTGAAACGATATGTATGCAGAGTTCGATTGTGTACTCCGTGTGTTAACCATAGTGGTACACCCTCTCCCTCCCTTAAAATGGATTCAATCCCTGTCCATTTTAAATGTTACCACTAACCTTGTATGCACTGCGAGTTTGGCAGCGATCATTGAAGTTCGCCTCACTATATTTTGCTGTACGATGATGATGATCATGATGATGATGACCAGTAATGAGAGAGTTCGTTTGACAATAAAAATAAGAAAAGCAAAAGGGATGTGAGTGGGAGAATGCGCATAGACACCAATCCTGGCAAACTCCGGTGAAAATTAGCTATAAATTCGGAGACGAATCAGATCATTCCTGATGTAAAAAGCACAAACTCCATGTTTGTGGCTGGCGACATAGCTGATACACGTGAGGAATATACTGCCAGTGTGAAAGTAATATGTCAAAGACAATTCACCAGTTTAAGTAATTTCTTGAATCCAGTATCAACAATTAGTGAATGGGTCGGTTTAGAAAGTAGACATGCATATACGTTCAAAAAGTGATCCAATTAGAAAGACCTGGAAAATAAACTGAAGGAGAAAAAGAGAAACAAATCAACATTCACAGAGTGGATTGTCAGTTTCAGTTTCAATTTTTACAACCATTAACCATGCACTTTTGCTCGCCGGTTTCAATTGCCGTCTTTTGGCCGCCCATTTGGATAAAAGAGCTGAACGAAGATTGGATTAGCACAAAATTGAAAACTCTTCAAAGGAAATTTAGGACCATAGTCAAAATGACACAAAGAATGAGCTCACAGAACGCAAAAAAAAACAAGAAACTCACAGCCACATAGTTGAACACAGTGTTGAAAAGATTGCGCAACCGTTTGGCTTTAGCCTCTTCAGCTGTCAAAGTCTTACGACCGAATTTACGAAATGGAGTATTGTCACCGGTGGAGCTCGAAATCAAGCTGTCGCCTTGATCAGGAGAAATAACTGTGGAACATTCTGAGTTCAACGGAGGCAAACGTTTTGATGGCTAAAATATTTTTAAAAATGATACAATAATGGTGATAGGATCGACGATCATAAACGGTATACTACTGTATGACTGTCCATAAACGATGAGATAACGAACCTACCCCACTACACACCATCTTAAGTCGATGCCAGTTTCCTTAGTCCAATCAACTTAAATCAGCAAGCATCAACAGGACGTCATCTACTGTCCTTTGAAATTCTAAGGCTTGAATAGTAATGGAAGGTCACCGATTGATGCCCAGCGAAACCATCTGAGATGTTATCCGGTAGTGAGTGGAGAGTGGAACTTGAAAAATACTAGATCGCTGGCGTATTTATCGACGAATACGCTTCGGTCGCTCAATACACTACGAAATCCACTATTATAGTCTAACCAAATTGTCCACTACTCCCAGTTAGCAAAAGGGTACAAGCATTTCTGCTATAAAATGCTTTTACCAAGAAGGGTATTCCGGTTTCCGGACTAGCAGAGGTCCTGGTTTCAGACTCGACCACAAAATCTTTAGTTCACAAAAATAATGAAAATTTGCAAGTATTACAAATGAAAACACGCGGTTTGCTACATGAATTGGTTTAAACGGCACAAATTTTGAATCACGATGAGACCTTGGTCTTGCACCAGGGCTTATGAAGCTGAGGCAAGAAGATACGCAGGATGTCTTTTGTCAGGCCAAACATTTAATTATGCCTGAAAGGTCGAAGGGCAGAGGTTGGGCAAAACCCAGCCCTACATAACTACTGCGAAGTGACTGTGAGTTGAATGCGAATTTAATTGTATTCTATTGGGTTTGTGGTAAAATTGTTTGAACCTGCATACAAGTCCCGATTTGATGGGAGGATTTCGAATGCCATTACCAGATAGATAGTCTCCTCTCATTGCTGTCGGGCCTAGTTAACTGACTGACCATCATTAAACACAACATTTGAACAAACATAAACTCACAGTTCTGATCAGCACCCGGGATGAACTGATCTGCAGAGGTAACACATACGTTCCATGCGATGGGCCGGAGGCTTAAAGTGCGAGTGGGACGGTGGATATGCACCACTGATGAGCTCTAGAGAGCGAGAAACTCCAGCCTAGAGCTTCCGGAGTGTGTGGTGGGCTGGATAAACTAAGAATTCTACGTAAAGAATTTTGAATGGTGATCACCCCACATTAATATAACTTACCCTGCACCACTACTCAAAGAAACTGGGAGTTGAAAGTCCCCTGATTGGCAATTCCATCAGTAAAAATGATGGAAGAGTAATCGATCCAAGGAGATTGCCATCCTTCGCCTTAACCACTACTTTATGGTTGGATTCTTGCCGGAACTTTAATCGTTCTGCTTGACGGTTGTACTCACCGCCAGTACCCGTCCATAAAGCCCCAATGAACGCAAACTAAAAATAAATCCATACTGCATTGGTCGATGCGCAGAATAACCAGGACCCTGTTACCCATCGCATAGAGCGGGATAAGTAGTGATAAGTGGGTCCTAATTCACAAAAGGGTGAATTGTACGATAAACTCGCAGAAAACATCTAATTCAGCTGCAAATCTGTTTCATTCGTGCTGATAGATGATCTAAACACGCAAGTTGGAAAACTGAGCGAATCCTTAGTCTGGTAAGGCGCTTCGCTCTGCCCGTTTAGTGAACAGACAGCAACCGTCGACCAGTTCTGCGTGGAACACTGATTGTTTTTGCTTAGCCCCAACTATCGAAACAAAGCTCGACGAGCGGCAAACGCTATTCTAGTTCAAAAGACATGCAGACCCGAATTGGTCACACAGCTGAGCTACCGTTGGTGTGACTCAAGAAAGCTGCAGGTACTATTAGACCACCTACGTTGAGTCTGAGTATGTACTAGTTATGATGTGCTTTATGTTTAGACTCACTGGTCATCGACAAAAATCGCAGCTCTGGGTAGCTCATCTTCTTCTGTACCATTCAGATGTTTTTTACACGTTATGAGGAAAAGCTTGGGCACGATCTAGGAGTGCGGAGATAACCAGTAGAGTCAAATAAGACAAGCAGACTATGCTTGTTGATAGGAGCCCAACATTCGTGTCAGACATTGGAGCTCTCAGGAGTGAAAGATTTCTATCTACTAGGATCAATATAGGAGTAGATTACGTTAGTACGGTTACACCGTGTATTGCAGCGGAAGATCCGTGGGCGGTAACCTGTGAACCCCCTACAGAACCAGAAGTACAATGTGATATCCAAGTGCTAAAGGAGGGAAAGGTAATCAGTCCTGATGAGCTTCCCCAATTATTTTAAGGACAGGGTTGATTCTTTCATCGACTGTATTACTGGCTTACAGCACAGCGTGTGGTCGGAGGGTTGCATCCCTTCATTTTGCAGCGAATCATTAGTCGTTCCGATTTCCGAGAAGAATTCAAGCGATGACTGCGCAAACCATCGCGGGATAAGTTTAGTTTCAATCATCTTTAAGGTGTTACCTTTCGTGATACTTCACTGCCTGGCATCGTATCGGCCAAAGCTTGATATCGCATCGAGCCCTCGAGTTACGCCACATCAACTGTCGATTAACAACCACGGTGTTCCTTGACATCCAAAGGGGCCTTTGTCTCAGTGAACTATGAAGCCCTAATGAGTTCACTTCGTCACAAAGGAATGCCCCAGAATAATGCTAACTTATTGAGCCCGCTATACTCAAGGGTATATGGCGAGCTAAGCAGATCGTTCGAAATAAACAATGGTATTTGTTGAGGATGACCGATTCTGCGATTCCTGATCAATTTCGTCGTAGACGAAATACTGGAGAACGCACTTAGTGGTCTCCGAAATGTTGATATTGAATAGGCAGTTGGGGAAACGCTGCGTGATTTGGAGTACGGTGACGACATCGTTTTTCTGTCCTAACGTATGGAGGGTACGCAAAGTGCTCTTGACAAATCGGCAATTTCCAGGCTCTATGCGGTATGCGCTTTGCACCCTCAAAGTGAAGTCATACTGAAAGACTAGGGGCTTCGACTAGTCCCGCTTTGAAAGTAAATGAACAAGAATTAGTAACAGTAAGTGGCTTCTCTCGCCCAGGTAGCTGCATGACCAACAATCACAGCGTAGAAAAGGAGATAACCGCATGCATTGCCAACGTTCAAGGAGTATACCTAAACTGAAACACTTTTGGCTTAGATGTGACGGTTCTGTGAAATCGGAAGCTCGCGCATAATGCGCCACTGTGTGATCAGTTCCGTTCTACGATTGTAAGTTCACACTCAAAGGACAGGCATCGTCTATAGGTCTCCTACCGTTAATGCTTACGTTGTTTGGAGATTGGATGGAATGAGCGCGTAAACAACAATGAGGTAAGCCAACGAGTATGTGGGAACGATTCAGTGGATGATTCGTTATTACATCACGCCTAACCTAACGGGGCCTTATGTGGTTCGCCACTAAGAGTTATGAGGCTTACGTTCCCGGTTTTCATCATTAAACAGCAGAAATCCACCCCGTCTATTATTCACCAAACAAATGTATAATAAAAAAAAATTTAGCTTAGCATGATCCTTTGGCTACATGTTTTGCGCATGACCGGTTGTCGCTTGTCACATTGCACCTTATTCGCTGTAGCTGCTCCGGATTGAAGATAACCACGAAAAGGTCAACAGATGACGTAGAAGCGAAGCGGTAAGAAATGGACAGATTGATCAGGTAGATGATTGTCTGCTATCTCCCAGTTTGGGGTCCAGAGAAGTGTTGCTTGGGGACACTGAAGTACATGACAGCGAACCGACAGCAGTGATATTCTTGTTGAAACTTATTATCAGAAGGAAAACAGAGCTTGTCTGATGGACAAACTTTTGTTTTCGTAAAAATAACTACATCCTCGAAATAGCACGAACATTATAATGGGTCTTACAGCTTTAATAATCAATTACCTTGAGTTAACTTGATAAAAGCAATCGCGAGTATGTCAACAAAGATGTTTCAACAACATCGATAGGAACATGACGAAGAAACAGAGCACGTATTCTGTGGTTCCGTTTTAGCTAGTCCCCATCCAGGGAACCTAACGCGACCTAAATGACCGGGTTTCCTGATTAGGACTTTGGTCACCCTTGGCTTTTTTCACCCACTAACTGTCTCGGCAAGCATCGTGCGCTGTGGCAACCCCCATCCGCCTCTAAGGATCAGAACCAATGCGTATGTACGATGATCAAAGTGTGAGCAAAATCGAATCGTGGAACTAGAAGGCAGATTATTATTCTCCTCATTTTGTCATTCTCCTCCCTCCCCATTAAAATTTTTAACATAAATTAAGATGTATTAGCCTGTAGATGAATCACCGCAAACGAGTGTGTTCTTCTTATAATGTGTACAGATGGCTTATTCGGACAAATATCGACAAGCCTAAAACAGTAACTGCCTTTCCAACATTAACTGAAGTGAAAAAAATCAATTATCAATAGCGAAAGCATCGAACTGTCATCGGAAACTCCTCAAGGAAAAGCGAACAAAGAAACCAATGAGGCATACACATACCGTCGTCTGAAACCCGAGCATTTCGTGATATCGACGTCGGGCGATCTGCTGAAGGACTAAGGAGTCTCGGTGAATCATGCTTTCCTCAACATTGTATTGTTGCGCATTTTTGAAAACCAAATCCAAATCAGCCAATATTGAATTCAAGGTGGGATACTCATTTTGCTAGAAAAGTAGGTATTGAAGACATAAGCACGTTTAGGTTTATTTCGGACTTACCTTAAGCTTCTTCTTGATATCACCCAAACTAATCGGATGAGTTATTTCTTCATAGTAGTCCGGGTAGATTCTGAAATATAAAACCGAGAACTTTAGAAGGAAAGTCAAAATAAAAATAAGCATATATGGTGATAAGCTATTATAAAAACGCCTGACCTAGCGGGGCTTTATGTAGTCCGCCACTCCAGATCTCGGTGCTTAGGTTACCATCACTAAACAACAGATCTTCGTGATCATGGGATTCACCCTGTCTGCTGCTCATCACACAAATGTGTCATAAAGAAGTCGATAGGAGAGTAGGCGAAGGTCTGTGGAGTGTCGTAAAGCATCTCCTAGGAAGGTTTTACTTAGTGAAATGAAGTGAAGTGTGAAAGCGGAAAGCCATCCGAGTATGCATCTGGGATGACAAACCACTTGCGGCTAATTTATTTAAGGAAACTGGAAACATCATAATCATAATCATCGTACAACGAAATACAATGGAGCGAACGACACTGATTGATGCCAGACTCGCAAAGCATACAAAATCCGTGGTAATATGTAACGTGGAAAGGGATTGAATCTACTTTGAGGGGGGGGGGCATCTCCAAGGTCAACACAAAGAGTGTATAATTAGATTGTGCGTACATACCATGTCAAGCATTCTAGTCTGCTAAGAAAGGATAACAAGAACGCCACTGCTGTCGGTCCGATGCTATATCCTTCAATGTCTCTAACCAACCAGTTGCAGCACCGCAGCTGCGGCTCCATGTTGGAAGCAATCGCGTGGAAGTCAACAGATAACGTGGAAACGAGGCATAAAGAAACGCATAGAGCGATTAGGTAGAATAGGTGTCTTTAGTCTTCCAGGTTGGGTTCCAAAATACGCTGCAACCAGTTGATTCGATACACTGAAGGATATGACGACTAACCGACAGCAGTGGCGTTCTTGTTGTCGTTTCTTATCAGGTCAGAATGTTTGAAAAGGTATGTATGCACACTTACATTGTGTACTCTATGTATTGACCACAGAGGTTCACCTTTTTTGCCTCCCTCCGATTAGGTTCAATCCCTCCCGATCTTGTGCTTTATCACTTGATTTTTGTAGATTGTGAGAATGGCAGCGATCAGTGAAGTTCGTTTCACTGTATATCGCTGTACGATGGTGATGATGATGATGATGATGAGTCTTTTGGATGTCAACTTGGAAGGTGCGAGACACTTACTTTCCCTAACAGCTCCGTGCACATCTTCATGCCTCGTTTCCACGTTACCTAACCCGTTCGCTCTATCCCACGCGGGATAAACTACGTAAACACCGATAATGGAAAACTTCTGGCGGATATATATATATATATATATATATATATATATATACAGAGCCAATGAAGAGACCAGATTATCTGCTATTGTTTCGGTTATGTTGGTTGTGACTATAGCTTTTCTTGAAAATTCCTGATTGTGTCAATTTTATTTAGATTCACCTTAGTTACAGTGGATAGCAGTCTAGCATTTTTGCTCCATAATTCATGCATTACGTTTGGAATCGTAAATTTCTTATGGTTTTAATTATAAATGATCTATGTGGATTAAGAATACCAAACGTAACTTTCGACATACAACAAACTTCCAATCTGGACCGAGTACGAGCCACTGATATTCCGAGCTCAAATCAAGGGAATTACATAGAGGAACACTAGCCCTAATAGAATAAACCGCGTTTAAAAACATCGTTGCACGTTGAGAGATTATTCCACAGAGAAGACCCGCAAATTAAACAGTTCTGCGTTTCTCGTTGAACTACTCATAAGTAGGTTGTACCTAATGTCCAACTGTGGGTGGAAACTGAGCTGCTTTCTTGTGCCCGAACGAAAAATGGTTCCTGTTCTATTCAAAAGTGCACAAAGGACAACAAAAAGGCCAATAGTAAAAATGACACCCGATTCAAACAGACTAGAAATCTAGACGAACTTAGTTATCAGTCCTAAATGAAACTTCCTGAAAAAATGAACAGGAATTTTTTCCTGATTTTCGTCACGTACTTGCGAGAAGGCAATCGTAAAAATGGAGCGCACATCAAATGACCCGCCTCGTTGCGTGCGTCTAAAACAGCCTGAAGAACTTGAGCTTCGCGCCACCGAACCGTGCCCACACGATAACGAGACACTCCAGCCGACTGGCACGGAATGGGAGTCGAACCCAATGCAGGAGGAGTACTGGTTGTGGCTACGCTTGCAGTGCTCAACGGCTGGGGAGACCCTGGTAGCGATTGACCTGTTTGCGTTGGGCTACCAACTGTGATAGACTCTTTGGAAGTACCAGGGCTGTTCAAATCGATCGGTTGGGGGTTCTTTGGTGGACGGCCACGTTTTCGCTTTCCAGTTGATGAATTGACTGAAGAACAACTTTGAGATGTTTCAGTGGCCCGAGTATCCTCTTCATCCTCTGTGCCTGAAGCTGTTGCGCTCAGTCCTCGGTTCAACATTTGGTCACGCTGAACCAGCTCAGCCTCTTTAGTTGGTGTTTCTGGTAGTGAAGCATACTCCTCAACCACTTCGTGTGGGTTAAAACTTAACCGCGAAGATCGCCTGGTAGAAATGAAGCACGTTTGTTTGAATAAATGAGTAAAACGCAGGAGTGAAAATTTACTTTTAAACATGAGAATAGTCAATACATTAAGCACGTGGGTGAAACGAAAACAGATGGAAGCCCGATTGCTCAACTAAATTTTGAAAAAAAGCTCAAAACAACTTACTTCCCACGTTCGCGATTGGTTCGAACAGGTGGGTGTTCAGCTTCACTGCGTTTCCCCTTCAGGATTCGAGCGAGTATGGAAGCATCCTAGGAAATGAGAAAAGTCGAGAAATGAGAAATCGACCAAAGAGCAATGTCTCACAATATCAAACAACACACTAGTGATAAATTTCTGCTGGGTCAAAACAAACTGTGAAATTACAACAGGCTTGCAAAAGTAATCCCAAATATTATGGAGTGAATGAGAAAGTTCTGGATGAAAAAATTCTAGGCGTTTTTCGAACTCACAAGATCAAACAAAACATGGAAAATTGGGCAAGACATGAATAGAAAAAGAATAAGAAGAGTGCGCTTACCTGGTAGATCGCTGATCTAGGCTCATTGAATGTCTTCGCATTGCGCGACATCAGCATGAAGTCTTTTTCCAAGTCATCCAGTGTAGAATAGAAGCCAGATTGTATTCGGCGGGCTATCATCCGTAAATCTACGGGCTCTTTAATGACCGTATAGTAGATAGGGTAAAGCTAAACAGAAGAATCGAACAACAGTTCCACTTAGAGGAGATTCATGAACATATAGAACGTTTGCTCTGTAGTGCATTGTACAAAATTCTAGGCTGGTGCCCGTCATACGCAATGGTTATTCCCTATTAAAGACAGGGAAATCGCAGAAGTAACAAACACGCTAAGCAACAGAGAAAAGGAGAAATCAGCTCTGTAGAAGAAATCCACTTCTACACGTCCATTCGATCACACCGAAATGACTAGAGGACAAATAGCCGATGTTCAAAACAAATGACTTACCTCTCGAGAAGGAAGATAAGTAAATGTAGGAGCAAGCAGCCTTCCATCCTCCGTTTGGTACTTCGCAATTGCAGCAAACAGAAGTTCGAACGGACTTTCCGATCCCAAAGAACGCTGACTGGATTCAGTGAGGTTAGTTGCACTTGTTTCCGAAGGAGCCATACGAGAATCGTCCGACGCGGCAACTGAAGCTGACTCCGCCTGAGGTGATATGAAAACATGAATCCAAACACGAGAAGTAAACGGNACAAATTAACGGACTTTTCGTGCATATTCATTATGTAGACTGTTTCTTCTTGATAAGTGTGAATTATGAGGGAAAGGCAACAGTGGCATAACAATTACACCTTCGAGGATGAACAAAGGCAACAGGACGACACTAGCTGGAATGAAATAACTGGAAACAAAAGCATTAGGGAGTTACTGAAAACCAAACAATACCAATCAACAGCGCGCATGACCATAGGCGCAAGATAACGACCAGATAAGAACAATAAACAGTGAGGGGACTTAACGTGACAACAGACCATAGGAGAGACGCTCCGTAATCAATGAACCACTTGTCACAGTTCTGACTCATATCTATGCGTTAGCTCCCTGAATTCGAGATATACACCTGCACTTGTTTTCAATCGCGGACTGTGTTTTAGGATTGTACGATCAGTAAACTAGACCTTAGTTTGCATAAGTCTAATTTAGTGAAAAGGATAGGTGGAATCAGATAACAGTTAACTACTCGGTGGAATCTTCACCGTAGACAGATGAAAGCCCCAAATGGACTGCAAACCAGACAAAAAAGTTTATAAGCCAACCGTTAAATGGATAAAATCACACAGAGTAGATTTGCCTTTTGTAAGGGAGTGATTCGAATTGATGTGCACCGGGTCAAGGTTTCCTAACTGTGTACCCGGAGCAACCAAAACGGGCGCACGAAAGTGCATTGTTAATGGTTGCAAAAACTGAACTGAACTGAACCGGGTCAAGGTTCGAAGTTTGAACTGTGCGACCACCTTGCTGTTATTCTGTTCAATACCGCGCCTAACATAATGAGGCCTTATGTAGTTCACCACTCCAAGTCCCGGGGCTTAGGTTACCGGTCTCCAGCATCGAACATCAGGCCTTTGAGACTATGGGGTCTAACCCTTCTGCCGTTCATCACACAAATGTGATAAAAATTTTAAAAAACTCTGTTGGCAGGCAACTAAGTCGTCGTCCAGCTTAATACGATATACCTATCAACCTGGGCTCTATGAAGTTTGCAACCCCAAGTACCAAGACCTGGAACCCGGAACCCAACAGATTTGCTCTTCTACCGTCCAGCACACTTTTGCGCAATAAAAAGTAGCTTTTTATTTTGACTATTACCTTCTACAGCAGTGAACACAACTTCATAATGAATGCTAAGAAATGGTGCCATGCGAGCAGGACGCTTAATTTACTTCACCAAGACATGAATTTTAGTAAACGAGAGATCAGTAAAGAAGTGTTCGATCACTGATGATCAATTCCACGGGTCGGGTAACGAACTCGCGCCGAAAAACTATCCCATAAAAAGGTGACTCACATCATCCTCGTCCATTTCTTCACGTTTCATTGGGCGTTTGCGATTGCCACGCCGACCAACAACTGAAACGGGTCATGAAGAATGTTGGCTGAAACTAATGCGTTGTAGTCGAATGCTAATTTACGGAATAATAAATGGTGAGATGAATATGTGCCATATCAACAAAGATCTAGTGAGCTACTGTTCACCTCACCGAACGTGATAACGCGTCGTTAGAAAATTACTACCCGATTTCCTGCTGCTCAGTAAGATTGATTCGGTAACGTTTTTGAGCAACTGGGAAAGCTAGTAGCTTGATGCTGCAATACTTAGCATTAATTGAATTGTCGCAACGCACTACAGAAGCACCGTATCAGTAAAAATAACAATAATACAATTAAGCTTACCACTGCTTCCAATGGAACTGGTGGTTGAAGCCGTGCTGGCGGTGGCCACCGCCTGAAGCTTACTTCGTTCGGCTTCAAATACCTCTTGAAGTTCTACAGCTTTTGCAAACTCGGTGGTGGACGCAGGATAGAATGCTTTTGTATTAGCAACCATTAGACTGATATCGGCGGCCATGCTGTCCACATTTTCATATTCACCACCTTTGATTTTGGCTTGGATTCGAGCTAAATCAATAGGTTCACGCACGGCCTCGTAATACTCCGGGTTTGTTCTGATTAACCAAAAAGGGTACAAGGTAAATATGAACGTACGTGAGACAAAACGCAACAAGGAAAAATCATGGTTCACATGCAACATTATCAAGACAGTAGAAGTGACTCTCCTTTCATCCGGCTCACCCCACGGGAGGGGTTATATAATCCCTCATACCAAACCTTAGGATTATGGTTGCTGGTTTCCTTCCCACAACACGAATGACAGATATAACTTACTTTCTCACTGGCTCTACTTACAGACAAAGCACATGTGTACCCTCAATAAAAATTAGAAATTAATTCTGTATACCAAATTCTAAATTCTTCTTCCCTCATCCTATTTTTGACTGAAACATATCTCGTCAAATATCGCACACACTCAATTCCCAAAATAAACTTTCCACCCCTCCTTTCTACCCAGAGCTGATGTTGGCGTCTTCATCCACTGACCACTCGCCGCTTCCAAAGTAGTAAATCTTGACTTTTCTAATTGCAATTTTCAGCTGATGCAGATGAAGCTAATTTCTTACTTTCAATTATTACGTATGTCCTGTGTCATGCCCCAAATAATAGTGACTGCTTCATCGTTGAATTTCTTTCTTCGAAAGTTCAAAGCTTGTTTACGGTGAACCCTAACTGCAATGCTACCATGTTGGAAAATGTCAACATTCATTATCAGGAATCATTGAAACATTCTTCTGTTACTTCCTCTTCAAAGCGCAGTGTCAACCATTTTGCCTTGCTCGCCAACCTGAGCCGGCCAGTTGACCTCCTCACACGAGTCCCTGATCTAGGTAGCAACTAAGCACATACTTAGCTGTGTATGGGATCATCATCATCATCATCATGATACAACGAGATACAGTGAAGCGAACTTCATTGATCGCTTCCAAGCTCACAATGTGCATAAATCAAGTGATAAAGTAACAAGATGGAGAGAGATTGGGCCCAACTGGAGGGAGGCAAAGAAAGTGAACCTCTATAGTCAACACATACAGTACACAAGTGTGCATGCATACTTTTTCAAGTATTCTGACCTGATAAGAAATGACAACAAGAACGCCATTGCTGTCGAGTCGATGCCATATCCTTCAATGTCTCCAACCAACCAGTTGTGGAGTCTTTCGGACCCCAACGCGGAAGGTGAAAGACACCTACTCTACCTAATGGCTCTGTG
>UZAN01046654.1:7370-22413 GCA_900618425.1 Echinostoma caproni
CTATAAAAATCACCTGGACTGCAGTATGCACGTGTACAGATGCAGCGAAATGACCATGGATACGTTGTGCAAACCCATGTTTCTGATTTCTCTGTTCAAATTTGTTACGGGAAAACAGTGTTTTCAATTCCTGATATTATTATTTTTAGGTCTCATTAATCACCTTTATCCTTGTTGACATGAATTGGAATTGTTATCTATTTATTTTAATCATTATGATCGTTATGTATAATGCTAGTTTTAGGATTTTTATTGTTAGTAAAAATAATATTATTAACTTGAAATGACAGATTTGTTACACTGCCTGTTTATCTATTTATGTTCACAGTACTCATGAGTAGTATCATTTTATAAAGAGAAATATCACATAAGGGAGGGCCGTTTTGTATCAATCCGCCGTTCCCTGAGTAAGCAGTTTAAGTTGAATATCACTGAAATTATACGCCACTTGCTTAACACAAGTTTGCGGAAAATCAGGATCATAAGATGATCGTATACCAAAATATGTAGAAAAAAAGATTGCGGCTAAGTTGCGACATTTATAACGAACTACTTCGTATTGACTTCGACTCATCTCATATCTAGTTAACCCAATTGGCGGATGACGTATTTACTCATGTTACTCTTTTCAAGCTGTTTCTCTTTATTTCTTGCATTCGTACCAAAATCCCTCTTTTCATTTTACTTTCTTTCACGTTGGTACCATGAATGTTCCTAGTAGCTTAGATGCATTATTCCGTAGAATAGTGCCAATCTGTAGAATGCGTACGCAGCTGAGGCTTCACGTTCTCTAGTTGGTGGATATTCCATACATTGCAGCCGTTTTCTGTCAGTAGATTGTCACTTATAATTGCAGTCAAAAGCTCAGAAGCGATTTGAACGTGAAGCTGAAACAACTGGAAATAACTCATCCGCTCTTAGTTTATCGCAAATTCGATAGGAAAACATCTTCGGAAACGATTTTTTTGAAATATTGCGATATCTTTACATTTTCGAATAGACCTCTCGAGCTTACAATACTCAGTGCGCGGCGAGAACATAGACAATGCAGGGTTGCAATTCCAAAATGTTCTGTAATTCATGTTGGGTCAGAGAGAACAGTCTAGCAGACCTTCAGTATAAGGATATTTCCTAAACTTCAACAAGTGTCCCAGGAAGTACTAAAGTAAATTCAATCTCCTGCTATATCGCACCCTTCGGGGATTAGAAGAAGTGAGTAAATTCCAAAAACTGTGACACAGCATGTTGATCAGTATTGTATGCTTTTAAGTAGTATGGAATACTTGAGACAAAATAAACAGTATCGATGAAAAGTACGTTACTTGTTCCAATTATTTATCATCTGCTGTTTATTCAATTATGAAAGGATTCATACCAGACCGGGTGTATGTGATTTAATACTTAATCCGTCAGCAAGGCAACATTAAAGAGAAACCTCATAACGGAAAACAAATGAAACATCTGCTACTGGTTAGTACACTGACTTTTTTCAATATTCCAAGCTCCCATTTTTCGGTCTGCAATATTTCCATTATTTTCTGGTGACATATGAGTGCCATCGTGTCTGCAAACATCTATTCATCCGTTTGTTCGTTTTTGTCGTTTCCGGTGTTTACTGAAACCGATCGATACACTCGGTATGACCGGCGGTGTTTGGCATCAATACCGCCGTTATCAATCATGACCTCCGTAACAGATTAGGATCAATAGCTGACTCACCGAAAAGTAAATCGCAAAAACAGTAAGTGGTGCACTACACTCAGGTTACGATAAGCTTCGGCCAGCAACCTGTACCATTCCGTCAGTGATTATTGTTTGACCATTTGCACAGGCTATTCAGTGGGATGAGATCGATTGGCGACTTAACACCCTACTCAACACTCCGCTTATCAGCTTGGACAATCGCGATTATTGTCCACTTGTTTGCATCGGTACGTTAGTGAGACAGAGCCCATTGATCAACTGGATTTCATTCCCCTCAGAGAGATTAATCTTATAGCCACAAACATGGTCGCGGCTTTGGTGACCACAGTAAAAAAAATGATATAAACATTCCAATGTTACAGAAGAAAACTGTATTGTGTACAAAAATTTATTTGTACTAAAATCATAAATCGTCTGTTGTCTTACTCTTCAACCAGTGTGCTTCTTCTATCAACCGTACTCCCCTGTATTTCATCCAAAACTCGAGCATTGAGTAAGATTAAAAAAAAAACTGAAATCACCGAGTATCTTTTGTGCTTACACGATCTGACTTCGATCATTTTCAATTCATTCACTGATTCGCACCCATTTTCCTCTTCGGGACGCTTAGGTTGATTCGAGGCGATGAACAGGCATGCAAGCCTGTTTGAATGGATGCACGGCCATGAGAATGTTCAGTTAGGTTTTCATTTTGGATTGCTCATCAACTACAAAAGGAAAAACGCATTCCAGTAAATATATCCGGACGAACATATGAAAGACCAAAGCAAAACCTGGTCCATTGGCTGTAACACTGGAGAACGGTTTCGAGGCAGCCACGTTGATTCTACATTCTAGAATATTGCTGCTTTTTTATCGCAAGGAGTTTTAACCAAAAAATTGAAAAACAGAGCGTCCTTGGAAACCTCTTTCACGTTTGATATCGTACAGACAACTTTGGAGTAACACATCAGTGATAACTGTTCTCCAGTCATACTGGAAGAAAGTGACTCCTTCTTTGGATTTCTCGGTTTCATAAACTGTTTATCCTGTAAAAATTAATGCCTTCTTGGAGTTGGTTGTAATCTGAAGCTGTTTAACTAGAACTGAAAGTATCATAATCAACTGCAGAAAACCCGCTCGAAATTAGCCCACCGTCAAACTTTGCTAGTTTCTTAATTTGACGGATTCATTAACAAATCTGTTTGATCGAGAGCAAAACCGACCATTGGAAACATTGGTGTTGCCGTGACGAACTTTGGCACTAGTTCAATCACCTCGGAGACGATGCTTTCCACCATTGGGAGCTAGTCCTGCATTTCTCTCATAGAGGCAAACCATGCTAAGGATGTACGTTAAATGAACTGAAGTTATCCTTGGTTTTCGGGCAGCATCTGGGATGCACTGAAGTTGACAAATTCTCCGATAATCGTCCGAGTGGATAACACTTTAAACGGTTTTCCTTTAAATATCAACCGATTTTGCTACATAATTATGAGTTGCACCTGGCTCATTTCACATTTTCAACACATTCTGCTTGCACAATGTCACATCTTGGACTACTGACATTTTTGTACCTTCCGCACAAGGGTTATCCGATTAGTGAAAATCTTCATCTGTGCGTGACAGTAGGTGAGATGGTGTTGTCCGAATGCGACAATATATTTTGGTTGGTCAAAGGCCGGTCCGTATGTCAGTCAACGACCAAGTGAGTAGGTATCAGGAAGTGCAACATACCGCGCTTTTTTACTCGGAATAGAATAGCGTGAACTCGGATTCGGACTAAAAACCCACTGAATAGAGCAAACTCAGATAGAATCAAGGCGAGCTGTGGATGCAGTTAATTCTTTTCAGAAAATCATGCGAATAAATATCACAAGCATCAAACGATCATTGGTCGGTTCTTCAATGTCCAATAGACAACGATTGTTCCGAAAATCCGTTTCCTGAATGACTACCTGGAAGCCGTTGCTTGGTGCTTGCCTACTCATTGCATGATTAGTGCAGGGGGCGAAATTGTAGTCAGGACCTACATTCTTACCTATACGGTTGGTTGAGGTTTGCTGAAAAGTGGGAACATATTATAAAATGTGACTTTCATGGGTGCGACATAGCGGAAGATTGACTTTGATGTAACGTGAAATCGACAGAGAAATTAGAATGCTCAGCAGAACGCGCTCACGGTGCCTGCCAGTACATTACACATCCCAACCAGACGAAATGATTCAGTATATACAGGAGTCATACGAACATCTACCCTTTCCTGGTCACCTACTACAATATTGGCGAATAAAGCTCCTGATACCTTAATACGGTTTCGGAAGTTGAGCAAGGTGACTCGGAAGGACTCATTTCTTACCCCACTCTTTGGCTCAACATTTTATGCAGTGTTGGTTTCCGAAATTGGATGTAGCGAGAGGTAATGAAAAGCTGAAGTTAAACAATATTATCCCGAAAAGTCGATGTTCATGTGCATTTCAGAGTTCGAGACGATCCCGTCTGATTTGGAGAAAGCGCTTGCAAGTTTCCCATGACTAGTGAACAACGTTCGAATGGTTTGATGACGTAAAAGTGTCTTAGATAATGAGAAGATATTATAATCAATAGAACACAAAGAACGATTGGAAGTTTTCGAGAAACTGAGACAATCAGGTTTACGACCGAAATCCTCAGACTGCCTTTCTGCGTTGCTCAGTGAAATTTCACTGTTTTCGTTCCTACTGAGAGAACAAAATGGACCCTAGCGGACGTCATCTGATTGGCAACTAGCGTCAAACTACCCCGGCAGAACTACTAAGTTTTCCCCGGTCTAGTATCTTACTACCAAAAGCCGATTAAAGAATTCACATCAATGTTGCCCATCTACATAGACCTATTACCGAAGGTTGTGTGTGCTTTTGCTTGATCGATGGAATGTGATCGCGCTTTAAAAAGCTGGAACTCGACCAACTTCTGCGCCCATATACAGCTCCACAATGTCTCCTCTAATGGTTGTTCATTCACATTATGTAAGGATCCCAACGATGTAACCATAGAAACCGTTTTATCATTAGGAACATCTAGGAGGGCAAAGTTGTAATCCCTTATACAAGTCGTATACTGCACGCCTTGGAATGTTAGTGTGGTACAATGAGCAAAGCGCTGTTGGCTCTGGTGTATTTCATAAACCATTGTCACTTATTTCTTCTGGTAAAACCATATAAAGTCCGGATCAATCAACATTCGTAACGGTGGTAGAGGGATTTTAAGAATGCCGGAGGTACGCGGTAAGAGGAAACCGACCTAAACTACGTCAATCCAACACGGATGCCATATCCTGAATCAACCAAGAAGTGCACGCTGATTTGTTCGCAACCGAGGATGCAAAATGGGGCAGTTATCAGGGTAGCAACTTGCATATGCAGCTGTCACAAAGGTGAGGGCCAAAAGCTAACCGGTTATACAATGCAAGGCTCATCAGCAGAGAAGACCTGCAATCCATCGGTGGTGTCCCACGTATGCCAAATGAACCGGAACCGAAGCTAGTCTTGCCGAAGAGAAGACTGATTAAGCAAAATGTATTGAAAACAGAAGCATGTACTGGGAATAAGGATAGTTTTCCGGCTTTGATAGCACCACTAAAACCTATGACGCCCATTTACCTGGGGCAGAGTTAGAATATATATATATTCTATGTAGGTCTTTTTATTTGGTTGTGATATAAATACATAATAAAAAATCAAACTTTAGAGTATCAAGTATGGTTAGTCCATTTGATTGTTCAGAAGTTCATGTTGTAGTTCGCCGTTATCTTCCTTGACATCTGTCTCAGCAATGCTTTGTCATTCGGTGTTAAATATATAATACACTTTTCAGAGGCACCAAGCACTCTTGACGGCCTTGGGTGTGGGTTTTACTCCTTGGGAGATCGTAATTCCCCACTAGTTGAATGCACTTAATTCAGATGGAAATAGCTGTGATTAACAACAAAGAGCACCGGCCAGCTGTTTCTTCCTGCAGTGCGTACATTTTGTATCCCTATCAGGACTCGAACCGCGAAAATTCGGGTCGGCCGTCGACCGTGTAGCTCGGGGGTAAGGGCTGAAGTCCCGACCCGAATTTTCGCGGTTCGAGTCCTGAGAGGGACACATGGACGGCTGACAAATCCCAAACAGGAAGAAACAGCTGTCTTGGTCTTGGTCCGTCATCACAAATATTTCCATTAAAAAAAACAAAAGCCTGAATTGTAAATTTCATCAAATTATCTACCTTGAGGAAGATGTGGCAAAATATCACTGAACTTGCTGCGACAAACTTACTCTCCCCCCCCCCTAGACTACGCTCATTTGNGAAATCGTCTATTGTAAGGTGCGCTATTTATGCCGTTTGAAAATAACTCACGTCCTTCTTACAAGCTCACCGTAAAATTCTTTATCGTAATATTTCCACTCTAAGCAGGCCCGCCCCTAGTTCCTGCTTAGCGTTATATAACCAGTTGTTTTGGTAAAATCTGTGCGTTGGCATAATCTAGATGCCTTCCATATGGTTCAAGCATGCATGNATGTATACAGACCGCATCATTGTTCTAATACCACGATGTGGTTAAATGTGAAATGCTGCATCAAAATGCAGGAGTGTTTATATGACTGGTCGGCAATCGTTTACGCGAGATGAAATTTGGCGGAATAATAGCGTTTGGAGGGGTGGGAACGACGTGTCAGCTCCGAGCGCAATGGGTGATCAGGATCTGTGGGAATCCTCTCCGCGAATTTCACGCAGGAAGTGGCATGATACTGTGAAAGTTTCACAGCTAACTCATTCACAGGAATAGAAGAAAAGTGGCTAAGCCGCTTACTGGCGAGACCACTACGGGCTTTTGTTGGAAAGGCAAACCAAACCATAAAATGTTTCAGTCGTTTCTTCGCGCGCTAGATTACTTCCCCCTTGTTATCAAACCATACCAGAAATAATTATTTGTGATCCCATCCAAGTAGAAACTTTTAACAATAAAGTATACAAAATTCTATTAGTGCACCCACATGACCCACAATGAGAGTCGTTCGGTTTGTGCCCATGTTAGAGCCATGAACCTTTCCATCGGGTAATTGAACCAGGAAGCCACTTCCAATTTTTGTCTTATGGTTTTAACCTAACCAGTCAAGTTGTTTCGTTTTCATCACAGATGTATGATATAAGGATTTTAGTGTCATGCAAACCAATCGGAGCCTGTCATTCGTCGAAATATCGCGCTGTTGGGTATCTAAATCTGCTGAATTTCGAAAATGAGGAAGAATACAATATTTTCCTTGAGATTATGCTGTTTGTCAGATTGAATAACAGAAATTATATCAAACCTGAGGTACCCTAGGCGAGAACTAGTTTGTAGAAAAACACGAACGAGCGGCATCAACGATAGAACAGCTTTCTGGGCGAAATAAATCTACTAGTTCTCAGTTAAGTCGCATTCCCTTAACTGAAAGAAGACAAGTGAAACCAATTAGCCCTATCTATTTGAGTACTCAATTTGGTTGTATACTATCGACTGGATTAAGCAGCATATATCCATCGACCCTGCTTGCCGTGATGGTTTAATCCACGGAAACGAATTCGCAACGGCCTTTCGGCATCATCGATGGAATTCAGAATTACAACCGGCTAGAGCTAACTCTTAGAAATTAAATGACCGACCAGCAGATCAACTATCGTGTTGGCGTCGCCTGCATCGCTTCAATTTAGAGGCCTAAAACAGCCCGTCTCAGGCGATTTGGACATGTAAATTTTGTTTACTTGTACGACTGACGAGCTCATAAACGAAATACCCACGTCCGGCAACAAAAATTTCCTATCAGTTTCTCTGAAATATACCCTCACTCACTAACTATTCGACCAGGACAGTCAACCACAATCAAGCGATTGCTCTGACCTAACCAGATCATATCCCAAAGACATGATTATTCACGATCATTTTTTGTTGAAAATATGCCAAATCTGGCGATCCAAGACCTCACAGCTGACCTTAGCGGGGGCTCTATTTAACTGTGTACAGCTCAAGTCTTAAATATACATATGATGTACATCCGTTAACAAGGATTGCTATTGTTTCCTACGTTTTGCTTTACACAAACGCAAAACTCATTTTCCACGCAGTTGGAAACCGACTACCTTTGATGCTCAAAAATATATCGTTTTAATCAGCTGTATGACGCGGCTATTGACCACGTCAACACCGATCATTATTGTTGCTTCCACCCAATAGTAACAACGCGTCTTCTCTTCAGAACAATTTATTATATTCTCAAAAGACACAGAATGTGTAAAACACAAAGGTTAAGCGAAAGTGTTCGAGTTTACGCGTCCACCACTTTCATGTCAAGCAGGTTCCATGCGTCCGGGAATCTGTGTAGGTATTGGTCGGTTGAAATCGATTGCATCACGTGTGCCTCATTCTTCATTAGCGTTGCATCGGTTGATAGCACGACGTACGATATACGGAACTGGACAATCAGGACAAACTTTTGAATCGGTTTCAACACCACTATAGTCATGATGAGGGCTAAAAGGCTCCCTATGGAAAAAATTCTCTCTACAATGTTGGAGTGTATGGTTTAAAAATTCACGGAAAAAACAGCAGATAGTTGAAAGTAAGATAGTCGCGCGCTAATCTCTATCATTTAATTGGTGATGGACCATCACTCTGTAATCAGCAGAAGCGATAATAACTGCGAATTTCGTCATGTACAGAAGAAATGAAGCATGGACTGAAAAGCTGGGGTTTACTGGACAGTTGTTTCAATCGGGTAGGATCTCAACACCAGTGTGAAATTTTCGACCCAACTGAGGATCAAATCTGCATCCTCACAGGTAGAACCCAAGCATACTACCTACTCGACCACTGGGCATCTTATCATACTGTTTTTATTTAGGCCATACGTGATGTCACACAACCCATCTACACACACTTGTTGTGGATATCACACTTCGTGCATCTCTACACTAGCCTCCATGGTTATGACTGAAGTGGAAACATTCCGTGCTGATTAGATGTTTTGTGAGAGTAGGAAAAAACGGAATGACCAGCTGCCCGATGGTCGAGTGGGTGATATGCTTGGATTCTACCTGAGGTTGCAGATTTAATCCTCAGTTGGGTCGAAGTATTCACACTGCTGTTGAGATCCAGTAAACCCCGGCTTTCCAGTCCATGTTTCATTTCTTCTGTACATGACGAAGTTCGCAATTATTATCGCTTCTGCGGATTCGGTTGATCCGATATAATTGTGCTGTCAGGGGAGTTCAACGCGTAGGTAGGAAACCTAAGAGCATCGAACGCTTATCTATGTGGTCAATATGCATACAGATAACGGCGATCGATTTCTACAGTTCGGCGCAAACGGCCTGTTCCTGTCCAATATCAACTCTCAACGCACGACAAAAAGGCGCTCTAATCCAACTAGTACACTAACTCAAATCAGAAAGTTACCGTCGGCTCAGTACAAAACTGCAGGTCCCATGGGAGCACCACGAACTGGCTTTGAAGCAGTTCATTCTCCGACTCACTGGTAGTCGACAGAAACAGCAAACAGGGTTAACCCATAGCCGCTCATCTGACCCAGCCGGCCGTGCCCGCTACGAATAAGGACGAGGGAATGAGCTAAACGTGCTTCAATGTGAGAGTGTAGATGAGTAATCGACCAGATTCAACAAACAATGCACTCTGCAGTCAATGTTGCACGTGGATCTGCACTTCAAGCCCATCCGACTCAATGGATATCTGATGAGTCAATAGCATTGGAGAAAATTCGACAGATCAAAACCCACCAGAACTAAAACAGGGGTTACTTACTTTAATTTACTGTGGCTGGATCCTTGGAAAGGATAAGCCGGCTCCCGACATGATCATCATCAAGATCATGGAGTTCCTTGGGAGTGTGGTACAAGAGACGTCTCCAGCATCACTAGGCGTTTTTGTATTTTGATGGCGCACCTCTGGCCGTTGCACAACCAAGTGCCAACTGCAAGGCAGCAGGAGGTTAGCCCTCGCCTCGGAAGTGAGAGGATCAATGACTATAGTTTTAAAAGGCAAGTCATATCGGCCATCGTCACGACACCGTCAGTGAGCTTGTGGTTTTCAAACAGGAGTCAAGTGATCAGCCTGAAACCTACCACACCCTGGTAGTGCCGCCGCTGTTTGTTCGCAACTGCTTATTTGTTGCAGAATGCAACAACTAATTCACAGCTAACCTTCTCCTGTGAAGGTATCTCTTCTCCACAACCCAGGGACGGATCTGGTAGCATACAGCTCCGCTTAACCCGAGGGTATCCGGAGGTACGAAGCATATGAAACGTCGGCTAACGAAAAGCCTCGAGGACAAACATGGTGACTATGAGGCAAAAATAGGTAGCGAAATGGTGGTAGACGCCACTTCAGAGAATGGCCAGCGACATGCAACACCGGAAGTCGGCGAACCTCAGTTATTGAAACAAACAACCTTTTACATTAAATTGCATACTTGCTAAGTTACATTAAGGTCACGAATCACTGATTGTTCGACTTTTAAAGAAAGGACCCAGCAATGACTGCGCAAATTACCACGACACCAGTTTAAATTTAAACGTCACGATGGTATTAACCACCACCACATTCCGACATTTCACGTACACCTGAGAGATAAATATCCCTTATTCGCACACATGATTTTGATCCGGCGCGGGTATCTCAACGTTGCATCAAGGACATCAAAACCTTTTGCTAATGATTCTGGTCTTTTTCAAGGTGCTCCTCTATATCCGCATATTTTTTCTGCTTTTATTAGTGGTCTTTCGATCCCACTAGCTGCGCACATCCAAAAGTATGACGTCGTTTTAAGTCAATTTCATCTTCTTCGGATTTTGAGTCTCAATGAAAATCTATACCACATTCAACAGTTTTCTAATCAATCTGGTCTCAATCTTAACATATCTAAGCGCGTAGTGTATTTTCAGTCTTCCCTGCTCCTCATTTCCAACGGACTCTGCTACCCTTAACTGTAAATTTGTATCCAGAATGACCTCCGTCAAGTACTTGTGTGTCACCATTCGCAGCAATTTTCATTGGTCTACACGTTTACAGTTGTATCGCAAAACTGGGGCACCTATCTTTTAAGTTGAGCGAACTCAGGCAATTCCGAACTCCACAGTCAATCCTGATCTCTTTCGTTCTCCAATGCATTTTACCCATTCTACTGTATTGCCCTCTGTAGTGTTTCCCGGTCTTTTAAAACAAAACTTCAAACCAATTCGTTATGGTTTGATGAGCATCAGTCGTGCATCATTAATCCCGATCGATTCACTAAACACAGAACTCCTCGATGGTCACATCAACTCTTGTGTTAAATTTGACAATAAAACTCTAGATGACCCTTTTCATCCACTGCATCTCGATCTATCATCTTGTTCTTCTCATTCATCCACATGCTTCTCACATCGACATGTACCCTCTTGGATTACGATTTATAAAAATTCCCTTGTGTCCTACCTGGCCTGACTCCTAACCAAAAAGGAACCGGTGGCAAGTGAATTACGTCAAAAGTTTTGTACATGAAACAAACTTCAGGGACATTCTTTACCTTGCCTGTTATATGAAACTGTATATTTCATTCCGCGTGACGAACAGTGCACATTTTTGACTGAAATGTAAGCATAGAGGCTTACACAAGTTATACAGATACAAATCTTCACATTGCGTCAAGTCCTCTATTTACCCTGCACACACCTCCGACCAACAGCTGCCGTGTTTGTTGATCTAAAGAAACCTTAGACTCAGTTGACCGCAAGGCCCTAATAGGTTTACCTCTCAGAAAAGGAATACCGTTGAAGTATGTGAACGTATTGAGGTTGCTGTACTTGTTTACTTCTGGTAGGGTAAAGGTCTACGGCTAGTTGAGCAGAAGCGGTTTCGTCAGGGGTGATCTATTTTACCATTCCTGCGCAATTTCGTAATGCAATACTGGAGTGCGCACGGAATGGTCTCCAAAATGTTTCTATTGAGTGGGTGGCTGAAGAGAAGCTATGCGATTTAGAATCCACTGGCATTAGTTACCTGTTCGAATGTGGAGGATACACAAAGCGCACCTTCAAAGTGTAGATGGATGCTGCAAGACTGAGCGTCGAACAGGCCTGCCCTGAAAGTGGGTGATCAGGAATCGTCTCAAGTGGACTCCCCGAACTCGGATAGTTGCGTTACCAATGACGGTATCAGAGTTAAGATAGTCGCATGCATTTCCAAGGCTTCAACAACGCACACAGGACTGAAACACCTGTGGTAATGAATTGGTTCTAATCAGGTTACCACTATGCCTAGATCTTCTGCCTCGTGCACCTTTTGTATCGACAGGAACCTTGCCGTCTCTTCGTCAGTATGAGATTTCGAAACGTTTAGTGGCAGGTCCCATTTTTCGGCCCATATTTTTACTACCTCTATGTCCCTTGCTAGATACCATCCAGCTATCTTCACATCCTCCGCAAACAGGAAGCATGGATTTTGGAGATCCCGTGCTAGGTCATTACTGTAGAGCAGGAACAGCAGCGGTCCAAATGCGGATCCTTGGGGTACACCGCTTGTAACCACCTCTTCCTCGGATGTGTGAGCTACTACATGACACTAAACGTTCGCAACGCAAGAAAGCCCATTATCCAGCCCCTGACCTGCCCACCCGTTCCCAATAATTGCATCTTATGATTTAGCAGATGGCAGCTGACCGAGTCGAATGCTTTCTGGAAGTCCAGATAGCACACCTCCAACGGTAGGCCCTCATCTATTCTCCGTGTGACCTCGTCTAGAAATACCAGCAGGTTTGTCAGACAAGACCGCTTTTCAACAAACCCGTCCTGGACTGGTACCAATAGCCTGCTGTCGACCATGAAATAGCATATTTGCCTTCTAACTAGGTTGACGCCTCCGTTGAATATAAATAGGTAAATACTCTGTAAGGTTAGCTTTTGTGTTGAACAGAGTTCGCGCTCCAGCAAACTTCTAACATACGATACCAGATGAAATGCAAATATTGCCCTTGGTAACCCATCAATTGCGCAACACTTAAATCCGCAATCAACTAGGCCTTAGCGTTTATTTTGGTCGCAACAATTACCCCCTAAGACTATATGGTAAACTTTCATATGAACCTCCGGTCGGTTAAGAGACCAGGAAATGAACACTTCCAAGCGGTGTCGACTGAAACTGGGACATCACAAGACGATTAGAGCGCAGACTTCTCCGTGAGGTCAAGCGCACATTCCAATACACCCACCTCCACTCTGTCACCTTTTGATGTCTTGGATGAACGATGTGCACTGGCAGGCCTCATGCTTTGGAACCAACCAGCGATGGGCGAATTACATGGATATGAGTAGCTAACCTTAGAAATGGCGGCTATTCGGTATCTTTCGAAGCTGGATATGAAGTCGCCACTAGGATTCAAACAAAAAGGATGTCCTCTAACGCCGGCATACGATTTTTAGAGTAACCACATGGTTGGAGCAATCATATCAGAATTGATAATCACGGAGGACCCATCACTCAGATACACAGTTCTGCTTAGAAGGTCAATCGCTAAAGAGGATCTCGATCGGCAAGGACTTCAACGATAACCGAAGTTGTGTCTTAAAATTTACTCAGCTATGGTTCAACATCCGTAGCAATCTACATCCGATCCTCCAAGGCACACGGTTCTCGGAAAAGAATGAACTCTCAGCGCTGGTAAATTACATTTATCAGCCCAGTGGTACACTGCCAGACGTTGAAGCGGTTGCGGTCTGCAAATCGTCCATACCTCCCCGTTAGCCGTTTTCGAAGACGCTTCACGCGAGCATTTCACCAAATACCACTCGTATATAACGAATAAACACCGATTGAAGCTATTGCTTCTCAGCCGCTCTCCGGCGCTTGAGACAGAAGCCCAATAATCGCCATGCTGTTTAAATCCTAGCCAGACTTGTGATGTTGTTGTGATGATGATAATTTACACCGGTCTGCCTCGACTACTTCTCCATCGCCATCGAATCAGACGCGTTTCATAACCTAGACCATTTTTTGTCTCCATACTACTACGATCGAATAAGTTCCCTTGGCGCATCTCCTAAAGCTGCAACCAATTACTTCAAATCAACCGTTGTAATGGAACGCCGTTTTCATAGTGCTTCACCACTCCAAAACAAGAAACACACTGCAGCAACATTTTTCACCTTCAACTGAAGGAGGCAATTTCACTGAAATTGTTTGGGTTGTGATCAATTGCTGTTCATTCATTTGGATAGCTGCAGTAGCCTATTGGTGCATGTGGAACTCCTCTGATCAGTCCAAGCTATTGAGGCACCATCGTGATTGGATCACTCATTCAACCGATTTCTTGTTTAATAACCACACTCGTCTAGTCTCGAGTCCCACGTGACGTGAGTGATTTACGGGTACCTCTCTCACAACGTATTCAGTTCGTTATTCACGATTGTCGTGCCATTCCATGTTCCAACAACCCAAATAAGATAGTCGGAGACTCACTTTTCCAAACCGGAATCCCGCAGTGGTGAGTCGATATCGGTATTCTAGAAAACTACCTTGACGTACTGCTGTCGCGCGTTACCCTGCATTTAGAAAGTCAGTCTGAATAAACAGTTGCTCTTATCTACAATCAAAATCCTTATTGCAACGCGCTCTTTTTGATTACAAATCAGCCTAGTTCATAGCCTCGTTAAGAACAAAACATTATTCCAACCCTCTCCTACTGCACTTGTAATGTAACATCCAGAGCATATAGATATGACATTTTTTAAACAACGGTGTAGATTGTTGTTTTTGTAGCTCGGGTGGTATAGTTAGATGTTCAGTTGTTCGCCCAGTTTGGCAATTGTCTTNTTGTCTTGCAAACGTTTCATCACCAATCGAGATGACATTCTCAATGCAGTATATATATATATATATATATATATATATATATGGGGCACAGAAAGTCGATTGGCATCCTCAATGCGGTGCCAGGTCTCACAACCGGAAAGTAGAGCGCTACGAACCGCGGCGATGAGCACCCATCCCTTGAGTGAATCGGATTTCAAGGCGGCACCACAAGCGACTGGAGATGTCATCGTGTTACGAGATCATGACCGCTCGTCTCTCATCAATCAACCGTCTATCTCGCTCGACTTAAGACCATGCACGGCTGGATTTGTTCTCCCATAGGATACTGCGCGCCCGCGACAAGCACGTTACCACCGAGCATGCTCCACGCTCTTAGACCCGTCATAACAGCATTCTTCCTTCGCATTACGTTCACGATCCCATTATGTCACAAACACTGCTTTTCCGTGAGGTTTTGTCCCAACAAAGGGTAAGAGGACCAAAAGCCAACATCCGAGT
>UZAN01046657.1:0-23276 GCA_900618425.1 Echinostoma caproni
TATTCCCTTCTCGCTGGAAAGCCGCAGTTCTCTCCCCCATCTACAAAGAAGGTAGCAGATTCCTTCCAGTACGCTACCGTTCTATCTTCCTAACTAGCGTCCCTAGCAAAATTCTAGAGCGCATGCTAAAACAGGCCATCTTGAAGCACCACTGCGCAAATAATTTACTCTCTACCTTCCAGCATGGATTTCTGCCAGGCAGATCTTGCATCACTAATATGCTGACTGTCATGGATAGTTTAACAAAGGCTTATAATGAAGGCCAAATCTCGTACGCCGTATACATAGATTTCGCCAAAGCCTTCGACAAGGTCCCACACGTCCCACTCATACACAAGCTGGGGGTGTGCGGTATCATTGATCCTCTTCTATCACTTATTAGCAGCTTTCTCTCTCATCGAACGTTTAGGGTAAGGGTTAACGGTACAGTATCCAAACCGAGTATTATTACAACCGGAGTACCCCAGGGATCTGTTCTCGGCCCTCTTCTCTTCCTTATCTATATTAACGATCTACCCAACGCATTGCCTGCGAACGTAGCTATGTACGCACATGATGTCACTATCTGGAGCACTGATACGCACACGATCCAGGCATCTATTGATGCTATTAAACACTGGTCCGTTGAATGGAATCTGCCTATCAATGTTGACAAGTGTGTAGGAATGACTTTTGGGAACTCTCCTCCTGCTTCGTTTCATATAAGTGGTACGCACCCTGTTCAGCATACCAACCTGCACAAGGTCCTAGGCTTCTGGTTAAATAGTAATCTCCATTTTTCATATCATAAGCAGTTAGCCAGCAAACCTGCTTTCCGTTTTCTTCACCTCTTTCGAAGGTCTTTCCCCCATATCACCAAGAAAGACTCTCCACTTGTTTATGGCACATATTTCCGTCCCCTCCTAGAATATGGTAGTCAAGTTGTTCATTCCGGCCTGATCCGTGATCATGATGCTCTCGAACAAGTTCAAAGAGTGGCAACTAAAGCGGTGGTTGGAATGCAACATCTTCCCCATCCTGAACGTCTAGTGGAGCTTAATCTGTATCCTCTGGAAATCAGGCGAATTAGAGGTGACTTACTTCTTCTACACCACCTGTTCTCCTCGGGCCTAGTTGATAAGTTCTTCACTTTAGCCCCCACGGGTGGAACACAAGGTAATAGCAAAAAGCTATACAGACCTCAACCCCGAACCACAATTCGCACATCCTTCTTTACCTTCAGGGCAATTTCGCAATGGAACGCATTGCCAGTATAGATAGTCTCTTCAACAAGCAAAGCGTCAATCAAGTCTCGACTTGATAAGTATCTAGGTCTAGTTGCCTCCTCCTGATTCCTCCTATGAAAAGCTTTATTTATGTACTCAAAAACAAAAAATCTATTATTTTTCTTTTTATTATTTATTTTACTGTAGCTCTTTTTAGTTAATCGTTGCCTGCCCATTTACTATAGCTCATTGTTACGTTTACTATTAATGATGCTAGAATTGCCTCCGGGGAAGAAGATATATTGCCCCTCCAGTTTTCTCTGATTTTCCAGTTGCATTCTTCCAAGAACAGAAAACAAGAAACCATCAAGGATCCGGAACCATTGGGAGTCAGCCTCGAACCCGAGAGTCACTTCAAGACTTCAAGATGAGACAGGTCTAACCTTGGAAACATTTGGAAAGCAAAGACTGTCGAAGCACCGTGTAGCCCACATTGAGCTCACCTGGTGTAAGAAACTGGACTCCATCTGGCTCTGCCGCAAGTCCTGTCCTGTCATCCTGACGTTGCACTCTTGTTTAAAACATTTTTTAGGACGCGTTATCAAAATAAATACGCGTTACCGCGATGAGATAGGTGGTATTTCAATGGCAATTGTACGATGTAAAGGCTGTGATAAACAATGCAAGGGAGATGTGCTTAAGGTGAAAGAGACATTCTTTCATCCAGACTGTTTCCAGTGCTCAGGTTAGTCGCCCAAAAGCTGTATTATATTTTTTAGCATGTGGTATATGCTTGGCTGAAAACGGATACTACTTTAGAGACAACAATTATTATTGCCGGAAGGATTTCAAGCAAATTTTCTCAAAGTTATGCTACAAATGTGGATCGTACATAACGAGTGACATGGTGTCAGTTTTGGATAAGTATTTTCATCACCAATGTTTCTACTGTCATACGTGTCAGTAAGAACGATGAAATTTTTAAACCTTTAGAACAAATTTCACACCTGGAATGCGTGTAACATATTGGAATGAAAACTTCTATTGTACATCATGCTTTGTACGCCAAAAAAGCTCCGGCTCTACCGTTGATTGCAGCCCGTTGCTAGGTTCGGTGAACAAGGATTCGTTGTGTAAACAAGGTAAGAAACTGTAAAGCATGCGTCTGGGATTCATATAAAATCTAACTTTTGTTTAAGCTTAATGTTTATAGGCATTTAATATGCAACTATGCATAATTTCACGTCCCATTGAATCTCATACTGCATGAGCGTTCCTAGGTGTCCCATAGCAGTCACATGAGCATCCCCTAAGTGACCCCCTTGACCGTCACATGAGCGTCCAGTTTCGACACACTTGGGGGATTCGCGGGTGATGCTCGTAAACAAAATTGTCAGCAATGGTCTATAATTTTTCAATTAACCCACAATTATAGACTCCTCAACCCCGGGACTAAAGTGTCGGTAATAATGATTATCATTCGTGTACTTTAGGTCAAGTCAGGTTGCACAGGACGGTAAAGGCTTTCGCCTATCGAGCGTCCAGATTCTTGCTCCAGTCGGAAACACGTCTTCCGGAGCTTCGACTTCTTGTAGACCGTTTGACCACAGCTGATTTCTTCGTTTCGAACTGTCTCCCTTGGCGCGTCCGTACCTGCAAAGAGAGGTTATTTGAAAAAGGGCAGCATAGACATCTACTGTCAGTAGCAGGAACCCTACAAGATCTCTGGATACAGGCTCGTCCAGACCCCATCTAGCTGCCTTTTGAACTCGTCGACTGTCCTACAGTCTATTAGTGAAAATGGTAGCTGATTCCACTCATCAGTCATTCTACTTGTGAAGAAGTTATACCTAAGGTTAAGTCGGCGAACCTTGATCTAACTGACTATGACATAAGGCTCTTTCTCACCATTGGTTTTATGCTGTGCGTTATACATACCACGCAAGCTATAAATCACGCAACCAGATGTTCGCAAGCTTTGCGTATTCGGCAACTCAATCTCCTATGCCATTGATATCTTCTAACACAAAAGGAAAAGTCTAATATCAGCTAATATGAAAATATTTTTATTGATGTATTTACAAAGTTATGATAATAAACAAATCACTGATTGTTCTTGTGTTCAATAGTTTCCGCGTTTGAAACATCATCTGAAATGGAGGTTAAAAATTCGGATTAACGAAAATTCATATCACAGAGCATTGTTATTTGCTCATGTAACCTCTTACTTGTTGGAAGGTGTTCAGCTGATGTCGAAGAATGACCACATTGCATTCATTTCTGAATCCTCTCTGCGATATACTTTATTTTTTCCATCCCGGAAATTATGTCGCATCACAGCGTCTGTATGGGCAAATGTTAAAAGGAATTCTGTATGTTTACCGATAATAAGACTTGCGGTCTTGCTACCGACGAGGGTGTGTTTGCCATCAACACCCCATCAGTTGATGCTTGGAAGAAGTTCTCCCGAAATAAACATCGTTATATAACAATTCCTTTATACATCATCGTTATTGCCTATATATAGGCAACATATTTGGGTGCTCTAGTCTTTAGCAAGAATTACTTCGACTACGGTCAGTCGTGACGAGCTTCTACACAGACCACGTGACCCTAGTACAACCAAGCTCCAACTGATTAAGCCAGAAGCCTTGTGGTTGTAAGAAACATGTACTAGAGAACTGTGCCACAAGAAATCTACTGGTACACGCTAACAAAAGTTTGCGATAAGTTATGGAGTCAACGAGAACTAGAGATCGTAATAACGTGCGAATCGATCATTAACAAAAAGTGACAGTCACCAGCATGCAGTAGTTATAACTACTGCATCCTTCCACATACTTGCTATAGAAATTTTGTAAAACAAGTATCAGAGTGCTATGGTACTGAAATAAAAATTTTAACATAAAATTAGATAGTAGAGGAAAAGTAATGCCCGGAAAATGTTTTATATTGTCCGCATTTTACCGTACAATTGATTACACTACCAGGCTTCAGTAAAAATCAGAAGACAGTGCACCTGTTCAAGTTCAGTCACAGCTGGATCAAAGGGACGGTCACATGCATGTAGTCAACTCATATTTAGTTGTGCTTCCTAAATCTCTCAAGTTACTCATTCAGACGCCACTTAAAAGCAGTTTCTTCATCACAATTTCTGCATGGGAGCTTCAGAGCATTGCTGACATCCTCAAACGTCCGTAGATCAACGGCAGCTCAACTGACCAACGATTTCTCAACGTGTCAGAGTTCCCCTGTGTCCATTTCCCTAGCCTTAAAATGAAATTCTACTATAAAATTTGGGCCGATAACATCCCCCAGGATATTCTTTAGACAAAGCAGATTCCCAAGCGCCAATATATAACTGGGAATTAGCCGATGGACTAAAGACGGCCTTCGTATCTATTCTCACAACAATTAGTCCAANNNNATTTTACGAACTCCAACTGCTTCAGTTTATCAGACCTAATGAGGGCATATCCCCAAACCACCTTACTCTGGTCCGGGTATGACGTGAGGAAAGTAAAGTAATCTCTGCGAAAGTTCCCATTCTTAGTTGACGAAAAGATCTTCAACTAGGCCTCAGAATAATCCGTACAGTGGCTCAGACTTTGATAAGGTTCTCTCGGGTCTTCATTAATTACCTTACCATAACTCTCAGGTCCTTTTCACATGATATTGTACTCAGTGTGGTTCCTTGGAATTTGTAAAATACTTGCAAACTAGCATTTGCCAAGTGAAAGTAACTTGCACTTAATAGCATTGATCATAATTAGCCAGATTTCCACCCAATGAACCAGGGTGTTTTGACACCCTTGTGACATTCTCCGATACTCAGGACTTTGAATGTTACGCGAGGCATTTGTCATCCGCACACATCGGGGATGGTTACCACAGGTGCCCTGGTAAGTCTGACGTACACCAAAAACAGGAGCGGACAAGGAAAAGAGCCTTGAGGATCTCTTTGGAGAAAGGATATCACGTGGATAGCTACCTGGCAACACGGTTATCGAGTTTTCTACGGACTAAGAAATATAGAATGTAGCTACGATCCGGGACCACGAGTAAATACTGAAGAATTGAATGATGATGACATTGCGGCCTTATCCTCGTCTTTCTCATTAACCATTCCGTTATTAAAGAGAGTTGGGACTCAATTAAGCTTCTAATATGACGTTTAGGAGACGATAGTGCTTTTGGGCTGATACATATTTAAAACCAGCTAGTAGACAGGCATGGTTCCAGCGCTACAACAATAATAACTATAATAATAACATGGGGCCGGTGGGTTGGAATACAGAGCAAATTGTAAAGAGAGTGAAACAGTTATAATGGAAAACGGTAGGTGGCTGCGGCAACAAATTTGTTTGGGGGGTGGCATCATCGTACACTTTTTTACGGGGCATCGGATTTCGACGGGCAGACCGTACAGCTTTCGCGCCACTGACTTTTATTCTGAGCCATATCTCTCAGCGTCTCTAACCAACGACAATCCTAATCCCTTAAACCCAAGCCTGGAAGGCGGGTTGCACCAACCGAAACCAAAGCTGGAGCAAGCTGCATCATACCTCTACACCATTACATGTTTTGACCACCACGGCGCTTCTTCCAGCCTTGCCCGGCAAGTGCGAATAGAGCACGGAAAGGTAGTCGATAGGCAGGCATACGCAATAAGTGACCAAGCAATCGGAGGCAGTGTAAAGCGATAAAATCTGTTAGAGAACAACTATCCACACCCAACACACCTCGTCAATGCTCACCCGATGTTCCCACCAGATACGAGCAATGCTTCGGAGACATCGGTAGTCAAATACAGAAAGTCGATTAGCATCGTCAACGCGGAGACGCTAGGTCGCACAACGGTAAAGTAGAACGCTATGAATCGAGGCGATGTACACTCCTCTGTTAAGGGACAGTCGGATGTCATAGCGGCGCCACAGGTGTCGCAGGTTGGCAAAAGCTGCTCTAGTTTTCGCTATTCGTGATGTGATCTCCTGTCCAACACCAACACCAGCTGCGATCAAGCTCCCGAGGTACTTAAAGCTCTCAAATACTTCCAACTGATTACCACAGAGGGTGAGTGCAGGCACAGACTCCTGCCAGTCTCGAACAATCACTTTGCACTTGGAAGGTGCAAAGCGCATACCATATCTGGATACCTCAATCACCAAGCTGTTCAAACCGTGTTGGACTGTCTGTGTATTATCACCCACAAGGGCAACGTCATCGGCATATCCCAAGTCAAGGACTCTGTTCCCTGGGAGAAGTTTGAATCTGCCGTATGATAGACCGGACAAAGCATTCTGTAGAACATTCTCTGTGATAAAGTTGAAAAGGAATGGGGATATGGGGCAGTTTTGCCGAACTCCACTGGAGCCGGTGAAGGGTGGCCAAAGTTGGCCGTGGGCTTTAGTTCGACCTGAGGTATGACGATGCAACTCTTTGGTTTGGTAAATCAGAGCCATTGCACTCGACATAATTTCAACGGTATACTCACACGGATTGTTATTTTACAATCAGACATTATCTCGAGAATAAATTAAAAGTCACAATCTAACATTTTTGACGCCAAAAGGGGTTTTAAATTTGAATCCCATCTTCCTATTGGAGTCTCATTGGACGTTTTGGAACAATAGTTTTATTCCGTAAAATGAATAGATTACTTTTCAATATAAAAAATGATTGGTTTTGTGTGATTAATACTCCTGGTTTTAGGTTATAGCCAAATTATAGTTATAACTATATTTTTTAATTTCTCAGACTATCACCGTTATGAAACACAAGCGGCGCATTGTCATTCAATACGTCCTCCGGCACCCTCCATCTGGTACCCTTATTCAGAATTAACAGCAAAGGTACAAAGGGTTAGGAACCATGTGAAATTCAGATTCCGGAAATAATCTAAACATCGAATGGCTAAAACTACAATATCATCAAAATATATTGCCGGAATCTTGAGTTATATACCACTCTTTGCAGGTATTTCTCGTGCAATTTCCGAATTGCTTATTTAAGTTGTTTGGTCACCTTTCCGGAAAATAATTCTGTCACCGCCACATCTGAGAAGATAATGTAGTTATTTCACTGTATATATAATTGGGTATTCCAATCCAATTATTAGTGACAGATAAATCCGTACTGCAATATATCTGCTGCGCGCCACACATACTTTGCAGTATTGGTTCTGCCTACATTCGAAGAATAAGTGAGCTCAGCAGATCGAGAGTAACAGGACGTAACAGTAGACGTTAGTATCTGAGCTTTTAATCGGTCACTTTCGCTTCATCCAGTCTGTTTTTCGGAATTGATGTTAGGTGTGTTACTTATATTCTTCTTTAGGTGCACTTAAGGCAGCAACCAAAACCGGCGCACGGAAGGGCATGGTTAATGGTTGTAAAAACTGAAACTGAAACTGCATTTTACGATAGATGCAATTGTTTCGAGTACGCGTGATGCGCATCTTCTCCTTCTTATTTTTAACTTCTTTAAGTTGAAGTTCAAAAAATTGTACATGGAAGATAAACGTGTAAGTACAGTATACCTTTGCTTGAATGCAGTTATTTTTTAACAAAGTCTATCGACTGTTCATGATGGTGGTAACCGAAAAAATGTAGTGAATAAAGTTTTAAATCATGTGAGTAATGAAGAATTTGATTCAATTTCAAAGTGGAAATGTGTCGTTTATATGGCAAATGAGGCGTAAACTGAAAAGCTAGGAAGCACTGGACAGCTGTTTCGACCTGATTGGGTCTCATCAGCAGTGCAAATTTATCTACCCAACTGAGAATCGAGCCCGGGGACCTCATGGCCTTATACACGATGAATTTCCACTATGACAATTTTTAATTTCTTCGATTACCTTACTGCGGTACTCAGTAATTTTGTGATAGTTATTGTTTTGATGCATATGTTAATCATGTTGCATCAGGATGATGGATGGGTGAATAAATAACAGTAAAATTAAATAATGGATAACTTAGGAAATGTTTGGAATGGTTAATACAGGTCTACCTACGAAAATATCTTCTCTCGAAATGAGGACATTTTGTAGGTCCGTTAGGTCTGTTTACTAATGTTTTGCTAACACGACTTATATTATTTGCAACGCCGGGCCTAATAATTTGAAATCTGAAACCCAGTGTAGAATTGGATAACCGTTTACTAATTCTGTCCCTTGTCCTTTCAATTATTATTTCTTGTGTGTAAAGTGATGGCACACCAGTCGCATCTTAGATATTTTGGAGTAATACTTTTGTGATTAATATCTCTGCCTTAAAGAATGTGAGAGTAATGTTTAGTTGTAATATACAATAAATTGACTGTGAACCACCCATTTGATTTTAGTAGTTTGATGAAATTTAGAGGCAACATATTTTGCTTACTCTTACGCCCCTTAGACCAATAGACGCTAACATTGTCGTGGTTTCAGAAACCTAGGGCAATTCCATCTGAGATGTTTTGGCATTGAACGATGTACATTCGGAAAACTTACCCGGACATTTGGAGTATGCTTCAACAATATTGAAGCCCGGTGATAGCAAATACTTTAAAATAAGCAGTGGAAATGAGTTTCATTAAACGTCTACAGTACGCACAAGGAGAAAAATTCCTTGTTAATCACACCAGTCCCACCTAAAACATTGTTAGTATCGAAGTAAAACAAATGAGATCCACAAAAAAGGTTGAATATCTTGGTGACGTACATATACAAGGAATTTATGAGACGACGGAATTTCCCATGTACGAGGAGCTGAAATTCAACAGTTACCCCTGAGCAGCTGTTTCGAGACTCAACATTAAATACTTTGGTCAGGTCAAGTAAGCTGAAACAGCCCATCTTTTATCGAGGGTACGAGTGATCGCACTATGTTTCAATTGCGTCCGGTTTCTGAAAATTCATGTTTTTATAAGTCAGTTACACAGTAAAGATTCGCGTGATCCTACATGTATTACAGACGTCGCATTTTATGCCTTTTGAGTGAACTTGAAAATACGAACTCAGAAGTGGAAGACTGTAATGTTTTTTGGTACCGCACACGATTGATGAAGCTCCGGACATTCGTACTATTTGAATGCCATAGATCTTATTCTTTCTAAATGTCTGGCAAGCAACTCTTTCGTTATGGCGTTGGGATTACACAATGCAATAGCTAAATTGAAGTTCTTACTGTGCTCACTATACTGATTTGCTGCAGTGAAGTAAACTTAACCGAAATGTCGCTTGGGCTGACAGATCATCCAAATGAAGAACAGTAATCATTTTTTTCATTCTTTGATAGGACAATGGTATTAGAGTATCGTAAGTAGTTTCCTTTGGAATAAATCACATTTCTAATAGTACCAGTCAAAAATCATTGTAAATTGAATATACTTGAATATTTTTCGTGAACATCTGTTAAAAATAATGTATGTTGCGTTTCTTTATTCTAAGAGATGGTTATCAGTAGTATGGTCACATTCGTGAAATGAGAAGGAATTATCAGAGTACCAACCACATTTGAGGGTAAAAACAATCTTTTTCAGCTAAATCATTTGATTTTGGAAAACCAGGAGCGGTGAAAAAATGACCACAACTAAGTCCTTTTTACCACATACCCAAAATTATGAAATGAAATGTTTACCGTGATCTGCCATATGCGTAAATGTCCTTACCTTATCGATGGTCTTGTGTAAAGTATTTTGAATGAATTCAATCTTTATTAAAGTCGTAGAATATATACTACCTCAAAAAATAGTGCAAAAATGCATCTATGATCACGAAAGCACACTATCCACCCATAAATTGGCCGCACACATGTTGCTATGGTTTGCACAAAACTGGTCATAAAATCATCTTGCTAAAAAAGAACAAAGTTTTGTTTGCATAAAAAAGACGTAAGTCTAAGCTTTTCTTTACCTGACTAGTCTCTCTGTAGAGAAGAAATATTGAGGGAAGTGATTTTCTTAAGTATCCTCAAACACTTTCAATGAATGTATGAGAAAACAGTCTGAAACTTTTGGTGAAGGTGGCATTATTGGAATTTTGAATGAGATCAAAATATTTTATGTATTTGGTTCCACATCATTTCGAAAGAAACAGTATTATTTATTTCACTGAGCGCGTTCATTCCCATAGCATCACTAGAATCGTTGTCTGATAAAATTTACAACCAGGAGTGTTGTAAGTCGATTTTCGATGAGTTGTACTTCGTCTTTGCGCTGGAGCTATGAAGCAAAATTTTGATAGGAGTTCAGGATGATGGAATACGCTTGTGTAAACACCAAAGTTAGCCTCTTCAAGCTAATATATTGCATTAACTAAACAAAATGTTTCATAAAAAGGGGTTACGCCATTCAGTTAATTTATGTATTTTCGANTATTTTCGATGGTTTCTGAAGAAAACAAGCTCTTAAAAGACTCATTATTGTGATAAAATAAATATATTTGTACCTCCTTTTTGTTTATTGAGCATAAAAATCTACAGTCGACGTTCAAAAAGGGGGCCACGGCCATATAAAAACTGCCTGAGGAAATACACAAGCAGTCAAGATGGGCGGTAGTGACGAGGTGGAAGCTCAGGACTTTCGGGTCGCTATTTTGGTGACGTTCAAAACTTGACCATCGCCATCCCAATTATTTTGGGAATTATACGGTGAATTTATGCACACATTTTTAAAATCGCTGTTGATTATGAGTGAACTAGTTAGATAGCTTCACATATTTCCCGATTAAAATGAGGCGAGTGCAGTTACCCTAATAGATTGTCTCTTCTGTTGCATTCCCTCTCGAGTAAGGAAGCAAAATGGGGCTTCATAGCCGAATGCGTCGTGCCCTCTGTAAACTGTGACAGAGTATGATTGTTGATCGGCGTTGTGTTAAACAATTTTAGCACTTGGAAAAATATAAGGAATTTGTTTGATTGCATCGATGCCTGAGCAGAAACCGGTTTCCTGTTCTCTAATGTTTATCTCACGCCCTAGGGTACCACAAAAGTTTTTGATAACCGCAGGAACAAGGCTGGTGTCGCGCTTGCTTATTTCTTTGTTGCGTGATACCTTCTTCAAAATATTAATTGGTGATTCATTTCGGTGTGATAGAGGTAAAATTCTGTTGAACGGAATATTATTATAGACCACGAGTGGAATATTCAGTCTTCCATATAAGTGAAAAATCCTGTCATGTCTGACCTTTCTTGTCCGCGTTTATAAACAGTGTGTCACACTTGGTTCTGTTAGGACATCTTTCAGGAACCCGCAGCTACTAGAACCGGNCCGGAACAGCTATAACAGAATCAAGTCAAGTAAGATGTCCTTCGTTGCAATTCCCTCGGCAGTCCCGTGGTTGCTCCTTATTGTGAATTGGCTGTCTGCTCTTACTATCGAGATCCACCGAATAGAAGCGTTTCGTATAAATTGCAACGATCTTCGAAATATGACGTTTTCGGTTCATCAGTTTCACTGAATTTTAAGATATTTTACTATCTAAGACAAATGTCAGGTTTGAATTCCTGAGAAGTTTGCTCCAGAATGCAACTTGGGTCTACTTTGACTCTATACTTCGACTAATCCGTCTTGTTATCAATTAGCAACTAAATCAGATCTGTAAAAAGAAATATTATGCGGCATAAAATCTTCCCCGGTTTCTGTTTAGTTTAATAATTTTGCGCATCGAAATTGGTACATAATCTGGTAGAATTAATGGATTTTATACTTAGACGAGTCTACAATCTTTCATTGTAATGTACTCGAATTAATTCTCGTTTCTTTGCCATTACCCGTCAAAAGTTCAAGGTTTGTGGGGTTTTTTTTAGTATCTGTAAGAGGATATAATAGAATGCAACAATTGCTTTTTGAGAACCATAATCCAGTTTACAATTGTTCCCATCATGCACTGGAGCTAAACGCAAAATAATGAACAAGTTAACTTAATACACCTTATCTTCTGAATACTGACTGATCCACGGAGCTTTATCGCACGCGAACGACTTTTGGCAGAAATCCAATCAAAAGTGATGCTTTAGCTCTGCCGTTCAGTAAAGTACTCAACCCATGCTAATCAGTTTCATTACTTCATGATGCTCCGGGTCAGATAATCGAGGAACGGACATAGACAGACAGAAGGATTACAACGCTTTCACCTTTAATAAGCGTTCTCGAGAGGAAATAAATGTTGATTGCTTGAGTATCGGTCGTACGCAAAAGACTATCTGTCGACTGATCTGAAAGAGAGAAAGTACACCGCAGACCTATATTTTCCAGTATTGATGAGGTTTTAGAATAAGTGATTAACTGTGTGATGTGGTACATGCAAGGTTCTTCAGCAACTTTTATACGAATGACAATCCACTTATCTGATGAGACTGTTGCAGTCTGAAGGAAGGGGTAAACGGTGAGTGCTTGAGATGAAAGACAAAAATGAGGCAAAGTTTGGGATAGTTATGCACGATCTCACTTATTACTCATCCTGCTTGATGATGATCAAGATTATCCGGTTCGGTAATCAATAAAAATGGAATTCTTTGTATGTTGTATGTTTTTTGATATTTTTTGGACGGGTACTATGACGACAACAAACTGCAAGATAAACGAACAATTAATTTTGTAGATCAACGTTCATATACATGGATGGATTACCTCATCTATTCATTTTTACTGTTTGATTCGCCAGGTGGATTCAGGCTCCAACCTTAGAGATCGGAAGAGGAACCTTTGTCTGGCCCCCATCCCCAAGCTTTTGGAGTGTTGTTAGACCTTCGGTTTTAAAACGTCGTCTTGTTCAGCTGATTGAGTCACATAGGTATAAAACTCACCGCAGCGTGTACAGTTGTCAACCAAATGAAGGGCAAAAATTTAATTTTTCACTTTGCATTGTTCGCCTATCACAATTTTTGTTCAAAAACCTCAACTAATTCAGCTCTGATGAGAAACAAATTCCGTTTCTCTAAGGAAGGCAAAGAGGTATGATAAAAGGTACCGGAAACACAAGGCAAACGTCTGATGTAATATGAAGCATCTGAAACAAACAATAGTCAGGGTTTCCCATACCTGAGACTGTACGCTCAAAGGTCATTCTATCAATCAGTTGATAAAAAGCATTCTGTACCCGATGGTGTGACCTAAAGGCAGAGGTAATTGGTGTCAATCTGTGACCACATCGCAACAGTGCAAGCACGCAAGCACTAACTCATTCTAGCCGTGCATGCCGGAATCGGGACACCCAATCGTCTGCTACTCTCGGGTGGAGGAACCATCGGCATCGCAATTCATCTAGACCAATGGGCATTGCCTGACAGAAGAAATCAATTAGGAGTAGTAACCTTTTTCTTTATTTTGCGATAGAGATTAGTAAATGATATTTTCTTTTACAAATCCCTGTTTTATGGTGTTCATAATATTCATCCGTGCATTTGGAGACCAATGGAGAGGGTAGTAGGGTTTCCTTTGCATAATATAAACGGTGGCACCCGAAAATCCAGTCGGATAGCCCCTTTGAAGAGTTTTCACGTTTCAGGTGCACTGCGTTTAATCATAAACAAAATGCACTCGTGAAATTGCTAATTGGTGCTAACGAGAACTTTCGTCACGTCTGATTTAATTGTTTGATGAATTTACATGTGACATACTGAAAACCTATTTTTTAAATTCTTTTCCAACTCAGAGCAAAAGGAAAAGGACTGTTTGCAACGCTTACGAGGAGTGAGTGAAATCACATTCTGATACTTTGCAAACTTTTGAATAATCTTATTTTTTCCCATCATTCTGACAATTATAATTCTCTATGACATTATTCTTACTTAGAAAAAAACAGAAGATCATGGGAGAGAAATGGGCTTAAAAATATATTTTAATGAATGCACTCTCATTAAACCTGACGTATGCATGAAGCAATGGGGAGAAATGATGGAGCTAGTTCTACTTATTGGTGCCGATTACCAGCATCACAATACAAAATCCAATAGGATCGGACAAAGTAAATTTGGTGGAGCTTTCATTTTCCGATGAATTTGGCCGTTTGAATATTCGAATGATAGCATTGAAAAAGCTAGTGGATGAGCGAACAGCTGTTTTCGAATATTCCTGATCATGCTTTTATCATATGGTGAAAAAATGCTTAAATAATGACAGCCATTGGCTCGATTTAAAGTCTTGAATCGGAGGTTGAAGGTGGAGGATGTGTGTATGTATGTGCAGAAAGAACGAGCCTGTGAGCATCACTCGACCTGGTTGAATAGTGGAGTAATTAAAACTATCAACAGCTCGATTGTTTCACACTTAGTGGAAACAAACCACCTGGTTAATTTGTCCGAGGCGTTTTGACCTCTCTACGAAGTTCGCAGTCGTCGATCTGAGAGGATTAAGAGTCGCGTTCTGGGCACAGGGGAAGCAATCAGAATCCGCCTACACAGCCCCCCCCTTTGCCCCCAAAATCAATTCGTAAGAGCACTCGGTCTTCCATGGCCAACAGGACACAACCATCGCGCCATACACCCCTGATAACCCGGACCAGTGCGCACGTGTGAGGATCAAAGCGTGAGCAACAATTCAGTTCAGTTCCTACAACCATTAACCATGCACTTTCGTGCGCCGGTTTTGGTTGCCCATTTGGATAAAACAGTAGACTGATGATTAGATTATTAAGAGCAGATTCAAGCGGAAGATACATTTTCATAGACTGAAGTTGCAAGAATAATAAGTAGATGCATGAGCGCCACTGTTTGTGACACCCAGCCAGATCGCTCAGTGTCTCTAACCATTGGTGACCATAATCTCTGGGTCTCCAGCCAGGGAGCCCAACGGGACCTATGTTAGCCAGTCTCCTGGTCAGGGTTTTCATACCCTCATGCCAGGTCTCAGCTTGACCGCCCTTCATTTTTTTCCAACCGCCACCTGCCTCGACAAGCATCGGTCGCCGTGGCAACCCATCTGGTGACATGCGTAACACATGCCCCAACCAGCGTAATCTATGGAGGTCGACTACCTGTTCCAGTGGACGACCGCGATTACCCGAAACTCTACGCCTAACCTCGGCATTGCTCGTCCGATTTCTCCACCAGACTCTTGTAATGCTTCGTAGACAGCGATGTTTGAACACCGACAATCTATTTTTATCCTGTTCCCTTAATGGTCAAGTCTCTGCACCGTAAAGCAGAACTGACCGAACTGGTGCAGCATATACTGGACCCTTCAAAGACAATCGGATGTCGCGACGGCGCCATAGATGTCTCAAGTTGGCAAATGCCAACCGAGCTTTCTGTATACGCGCCGACACTTCAACTGTGATGCGTTCGCCAGGGGAGATATATCTGCTCAGATAGCAAGACTTGTCCACTTTCTCTACAACTTCCCCGGTTAGCGTGAGGCTCGGGACTGGGACAACACAATCTTGGAGCCGCATTTTACACTTAGAAGGCGCAAGACGCATACCGAGAGGACATCATTACCAAAAAGTGCTTGTTCATCCTATCGGCACATGCACGAACCAACTGCAGACCCAATTCACAAAAAGATGAATACTACGACAAGCTGACTGAGCTCATCCGATCGATCCGCAGCTCCGATATCATGGTGCTGGAAGATGATTCTAATGTGCAGGTTCGAAAACTGAGCGCATCCGAAACCTATCGAGGGGGCGGTACACCCTTCTTGTCCAGCCAACAGACAACGGTTATTTAGTGCTTCACTTCTGTGCGGATCATCAGCTGTTCTTATCCAGCACCAACTTTCGATACAGTTTACGACGGACGGCAACATGGTGTTCGAGTTAAACGGGTAAGTTGACCCAAATTGACCACATAGCTGTAAGCTACCGCTGATGTGGCTCAGTACAAAATTGCAGATCCTATTAGACCACCTGCGTTGAGTCTGATCACACTCTGGTTCTGATTCACTCCACGCTTCAACTTATCGGTCATCGACAAAAGTCTCCTCAGTCAGGTCATCATTCGCGCGATCCGACTCTTGCAAACGTTATAAGCGGGAACTTGGACAGGATCTGGGAGCTCTGTGACATGGTGAAGTAGATCAACTGTGGGGTTAAATTGGATGTGCGATGCATTCGACAGCGAACTTCGCTCGTGGGGCCAAGTCGGAAGTTCGTTAAAGGCATTGGTTCTCTCAGGAGTCCGTAATCCTAGTGGAACAATCTGCGAGGACTAACATAAAAACCAGCGTCTTCACCGTCAGCTCAGGAAAAGCCTTAAGAAAGATCGCGAAAACTGGTGGGCCAAAACAAACACTGAAATAGAAGTAGCTTCCACGTCAGATAGTGGTCATAAACTGTTTCACCTGATACACAGCATCGGAGGTCGTCGCATATCGATCACTGAGCACAGCAAGCAGGATTCCAGCCATTCATGGTTGCATCGACTAAATCTTCACCCTGCTTCAAGTCCTTGAATTGCGACACAGAGATCGTCGACCAACTATTGCAGTGTTTCTTGACCCGAAAGGAGCCTTTAATTTAGTTAAACGTGAATCCCTAATGGGTGCACTGCTTCGCAAAGGAATGCCACAGAAATATGTAGACCTGTTGCAATCACTGTATCCGCATACTTCTTCAGCGTAAGGGTCCAAGGTCGAATAAGCAAGTCGTTCGCAAACAGGAGCGGTGTTCGTCACAGGTGCTCTATTTCGCCATTTCTACTCCACTTCGTCGTATACGAAGTACTGGAGAACGCACCAAGTGGACTCCACATTGTTGTTATTGAATGAACAGCTGGAGAGAAGCTGTGCGATTTAGAGTACGCTGACGACATTGCTTGTCTGTTTGAATGTATGCAGGGTGCTCAAAGCGCTCGTAACAAGCTTTCCAGTTCTGTAACTCCATTTGGTATGCGCTGTGTATCTTCGAAGTGCAAAGCGATGGTATGAGGCTGGGTGTCGTCTACCCCGGCGCTGATGCTTGATCGTAAATAATTAGTTATAATGGATATTTTATCCCACTTAGGTAGTTGCTGGACAAATGCTGGTCACTTAGTCAAGGGAGTAAGTGCTGACACTTCCAAGGCACGAGCAGCGTAAGCAGCACTGAAACATCTTTGGTTCAGATGTGGTTTCGTTGAAACTGAAAGATCGCGCATACCGCTCCAGTATGCGCTCAGTTCTGGTTGCTGTACCCTAACTTTGCGCGTATAAGTCTTCGATCGTCGATGTTTACGCTGGTTGAATAGAGCGAGCGTGTAGGCAACTCTGAGGTGAGCCGTTGCATATGATTTGTTGGAAGTTCTTTATCACGTGTAATTCAGACCATTAGGTTTCACTGGCAAGGACACGTATTGTGTACGCCCAGGTATCGTCTACCGCACCGCATCTTATTTGCAGTTGGGGCTCTAAGTTGGAGGAAACCACGTGGAGGTCAATAAATGACATGGGCGCTTGGCATGAAGAGATGTACGGAGCGATTAGGCAAAGTCAGTGTCTCCCGCCTTCCAGATTGGGGTCCGAAAGACTCTGTAAGTGGTTGATTGGAGACACTTAATGATATGGCGACTAACCGACAGCAGTGGCGTTCTGGTTGTCATTTCTTAACTGTTCGGAATGCTTGAAATAGGATATATGCCCAGTTAGATTTTGCACTCTGTGTTGACCATAGATGTTTACTTTATTTACCTCTCTCTAGCTGGGCACAACCCATGCCCACATTTTTTTCTCATTTACTTTTTGAACATTGAGAACTTGGCTTTGATCAGTGAAGTTCGTTCCACTGTATCTCGCGGTACGATTATGATGATGATTTTACAAAATCGAGCTTCTTTGCGGAAAATTTTCGCTATCCGATTGGGTAAAACATTCTTCGGCAGTAGTATGCTGCATTCCGTCAAAAGTCGTTGAATTTAGCTAGCTAATTGATACCAGTAATGAATTGGTGCTCTTGACCGCGGAACTGGCGAGGTTTAGTTCAGAGTTCAAACTGTGCCAAACAAATTAGGGTACATTCATCTTTATAAAAGAAAGAAACCCATGATTTGCTCGTGGGTGCGATATTACCAGGGTGCCCGGGCCAAGGCAGGTAAATTTTCTCAAAGAATTCACAACCGGAGCCTTCGGCTAGTCAAAGGCTGATCCACAAGGCAGCGGGGCAGTCTGTGAAATCGCACTCCATGAGGGGCCGCTATTCAGTTCATCGAATCATACGCCCTTTGGACGGGATCAAACGTCCAAGGTGCCCAATCGAGTCGGTAACCACTACCACGTTCAGGAGGGTTCAGTGTCAGTTACGCGTATTTTGAATTTCGACAGATTGGAATTAACTATAATTGCTCATTACTCTGACATTGGCTATTATGTGGTAATGACGGACGTATTGCAAAAGAGACATCCAGATGCATACCTGAGAATTTAATAGGATACAACCCTTGTTGAGCGTATTTTTGAACATAAATAATCAGTGCGGTCAGCCGTACCTCACGAATTCATAACTTTAAGCATGCCTGTGGACACTTCCGATTTACACCACCACTACGTATGCCTTTTTGCACGGTGGTCTTGACTACCCATTTTGATGACAGAGTAGAGGTAGAAAAATTGCCCAACCGTAGATTCTCGACCGTCGATGTTCACACATTTGAGGATGTGAAGTGGAAAGAGGGTTAACAACGACTAGGTTAGTGGCCTTGTTCGGATTGGTTTCAGTGTAAATGCCTTGTAGTAGCAAAGCTACGTTGGGGAAATAGGTACAGTTCATGGCAAAAATCGTCCGTTGTGTTGCGCTCTGTTTGCATACCATCCTGGGTGGTATGAAGCGCGTAATCGAAAGGTGAAGTTATTTTACATGTATTTTGAGGGCTTTAGTGAATAACTAAGACTTTCATACACTGGAATTATTAATGTCTGTAACTCCATATATATTTGCAAAACTGGGTTTGTTTGGACAGCTCTTTCAATATTATAATTCGATATTTTCTTTGTGGGTTAGATGCTACTAACCGCAACAAAAATGAGGTGTCCAAACAAATTTACCCGCAAATGAGGTTATTATGACGAAAATACATTTCCTGGGTACAGGTATATGAATAACAAAATATAAATGCTTACTGAATACGCATGCCTGGCGAGCGGTAAGAACTGCGAGACCGGTCGTGTGCTTCCAGGGAAAAATGTGAGGTGACTCGGGTTGCATTTAGCGTAGCAGATGAACATCCTTACTCTGGTCTTATTTTTCATGAAGTGCCAATAAGCGTCAAGTCAGAAGTGCATATTTCTGAGTTCAAAGATATCGACCGATGTCTGCAGCCTTTCCAAGATGGTCACTATTTTCGGTGGCGTAATAAAAGGAGATGCATCGGCATGAGCACACCATATTATATTTCACGCATCAACAGAATACTAAAGATCATTGTGCACAAGCGTAGTGAGAAGAAACTCTACTGTATATTAATAATCGATAATTTTGACACCGAATTTCCCAATGTTCCGCATCAGCTATTGTGGCCATTTTAATGGGACGCGAGGTGGTCACATTCGCGAAGTACATATTTCACGCTGGTCTGAATTGAAACCGATTGCGTTAAAACAGTGTCTAGGAAATGGAAGAAACATAAGTATAAGATCAAAAGAATGTCAGGATTAACTTAGACAAGGTTCTGTTTATCTTCTCTCTTTTATCTTTTTATTGCCTGGTCCATTCATTACTTTTAAAATTTTTTTATTTTAGCTCCAAGCACAAAAGAGCATCGTCAATGGCCGACTCACTGAACTACAGTGGCAGTGTGCTTAGCGTGGGATCTGTTCAAGGAGAAAAAGAGAAAAAGAAGCATCGTCTTTTCAAAAAGCATCATGGTAAAGACCTTTTATCTGCTGCTGCTGCAGTTTCCACCCGGCGCCTCTCTGGAATGCCAAATAATGATCCATCGTTGTCTCGGTCAATGGGCAGCGTTTTTGATCCGACAAGTAGGTGAATCTTTTCTTCACTGGATAGTTGAATAACTTAAACAAATGCTGTTTATAAGCAAATATAGATTGGTAGATGAATAAGAATGATTTACAGGAACATCGATGTGTTTCTGTATACGCGTAAATTTCATGGTGAGCAATATCTGAATGTCTGGATAAATGTTTGTCAAAAACACAGAAGCGGTTCCAGATCGATTTGCTCATTTGGTTTACAAATCTGGTGAGTATCTTNGTATCTTCCTAGTGGTTTTCGCCACGTGTACTCTTTAAAAAGAAGTTTTATGGTTGATAAACCCGAGAAGCACAAATGATTATTTAGTACTTAAATACGCGTAAAGCCGTGATGTGAAAAACAAAATTTTGGACGTAACCGAAAACCGTCTCCTTACTTCTCTTTACGTAACCCAAGTGTTTAAATCCGTCTTTAAAGTCCTAAATCAAAAGATTGGACTCGATAAAGCATGAGTTATGATCATTTAGCGGAATATTTTTATCGGATTCTCGCTGAAATAAAATGACAAGCTTGTCCTGTTTTTTCTTTTAATTGCCGAGCTGCAATCCAGAAATTTTATGTGTTCGAATATTTACGTGCTGACCGAATAAGAGCACTAGACTGCGGTTTCTAAATGGTATCTACTTTTGTATCCCTACGGTGACTCAAATCCCAGTTCTTCGGGTTTTGATGAGAAACCACACTCAAACTGTGCAATAATTGATAGTAGCGAATAAACATAACTGGTCAATAGTTCCTAATATTCAAGATTTTTCGTTGGATCAACGAGAAATAAATCGGCCCACTCTGTTTTGGTTTGAGTTTTAGGAGAATACCATGTGTTCCTTTTGGAATGATTTCATAAGCATGATCGGTAGTAGTTTCATTGGGATTAATTTTTTCACACTCAAATGCGTTTGCTTGAGTCTAAAAACTAACGAAAACCCAGAGAGTCCTACTGGTAGCTTTCCCAGTGTACCCAGCATATAATCAGGCCCTTTTTAGAAAGAAAGGAAGATTTCTCCATATTTGCCATTGTTAAGGTTGAAAGCCGCGCACCAGTTATGCAATGAGCGGTTTTCTGTCTACGGCCCATTGCCTAAAAGGACTTGATGTTGAAGAAATGAAGTTAAGTGTAAATTAGTCTTTGGTCATGCTAACCTTTATGGTGCATCAAACTCTATCCAATACGAGTAATTAGGTCGATTGTTTGACTGACATAAATCGACCCAAATAAACTCCATCTATCACCAGAGCGCTTCGGAACGTTATACCACACGAACAAAAGACCAAGTGATTCATNCAGGTATCCTTGTTACGAAGTATTCAACCACACCCTAATCTTATCGATCTTTTTTCCAGTCACTGCGTTTTTCCCAGGGACACTATTAAGCAAACAATAGTGTGATGATTGTTTTGACGCCGTTGTGGATGGTGTAAAACTTTCGACTGATATATTGACTACAAAAAATATCATTAGCTATGTTTCATCGCTGATCTGTTGGTGGGGTGTATTACCAAAACAAACGATCGTAATGTTTCCTGATTGTATCCCGAGGTTGATGTACAGCAGGAGCCAATCCTATAGGTAGGTCTTCTGTCCACTGATGATAACCGTCAGCTCGGGTGACTGACCGTATAAAATCTCAGTGAGATAGGTGTAACATTAGTCAAGCAATAGAGCTATAAATGACCAAAATTAGTTTAAAGCCACTGGACTAAAACTTCATTTCAGGGACTGGTGTGCTCCAATAAAATTGCTGCAAACTACTAGACTACCCGATAAACCTGCAAACTGTTTAGTTTTGATTACAACGAAGTACAATTTATTTTTCTCAACCGTAATTCTGTTAGCAACATTCACAACAGCATTTACGATTCTTCTGCCTACCTGTGATTTACGTACGACTCATCACCGTCTCCTACTAAGTCAGCTAGTTCGATTTTTTTTTCTGACTCTCTTCACTTTGTTTCTATGGTTTCAGGGTGTAGTGAGTGATTTATTTTCATCGTCCGATGAATTTTTATCTTCTGCATAAACAAAGGATCTGGGAACGGAAAAGCTGAAATGCACTGCTGGTTATCATCGACAAGAATAGGATGGTTTGTGCTATATCGTGTATCGACTCAGTAAAACCAGAATGATTGACTATCTGCTAGTCAACTGAAAAGTAACATCGCGTTCTTCTTAGAAGATTTCAAATGCGGTCCTCTGTCGGTTAGAGATGCATTCACTGATTGGTGCTGATACTCAACATGCCAAAAGTAGATGCACACTGCTTTCCGAATTTTCTGTAAATGTTTCTTCTACTCCGGGTACGACGGCATTCAAACTGCGATTCCTCAAGTTTCGTTGTTTCTTTTCGAGATTACTTTCATGAAATTTACATTTTCTGCTAAATCATGTTGTTTAAATCCGAAGTGAACCATTGGCGTGATTACCATCTATGTCTGTTCGTTAATAGCGACGAAAAAAATTATCGATAATGTGCGTTTCTGTGGAGTTTTATATACCTCGACAGATTTTCGAGGTCTCAGTGTTTTACACTTTCTGCTGGCATGACTCAAATAATTTTTTTCTGATGATGACCTGGGATAAATGTATACATATACACTGTTATTGTTGTCCTTCCAGATCGAGCGAGCCTACATATGAATTCGCATGATTATCCCAACGAGGATCACGATGGGAGCATACTTGGTGCCGGCAGTGACTTGACCAGTAGCGAGTTCTATTCGGCCGGTTTAATGCAACGCATGGGTAGTCAGTCACGCGTCGCGATCGATCGAAGTGGAATGAATCCATCGCCTCAAACGCAGATCTCAGTCCCGGTTGCGGCGAGTCGTCCCATTTATAAATCTCCCGAGCCTTCTCGGCGTATCTCACCGGTACGGGAGGATCCAATGGAACAAGAGCGGACACTGAGTATGCAAGCTTCGCGTCAACAAACACCGGCTAGTGCGCAATCAAACACACGACNAATTGTTGCGATTGTCACCGAATTCATGTCCTACGACAGGTGAGTGACCTTGACTGAACTTCATGATACTTGACACAATAGCTTAATAAGTTGTTGAGAAAATACCATGTCTTTATCCTTCGATTTGATGAAACAGAACAAGAAATACACTATAACGCTTTGAATTCAATTCGCACCCCTGTACTTTACTACTAGATTCCGTTGAAGGTTCAGGAACTGGAAAATGTATTT
>UZAN01046658.1:7262-17936 GCA_900618425.1 Echinostoma caproni
TATCCACTCGACTTGGCCCCCAGATGAAACGTAGTGCCTAAAATACCTTACCTTGACTACGATATCCGAATATCTCATAAATATTGCTGGTAATTATCTTTTCTTTTTTACTTCCTTTTTTATTGAATTTGTAAAGATACAATTATCAGGACGGGCGAAGTGGCCAAACAAACAACGGATTGCCATACAACACAGAGAGAGAGAATGGGGAAAGTGAGGAGGTGCTAGTGGATGGGATTGCACGGTCGGCCTGTTGCAATATTGTGTTCTGATCGCAAAGTAGGATTTCTCTTTTCCTCTCGTCATTTTCACCGTTTGCCGTTCGATCATCATCTTCTACAGAGTAACATTCCCAGTGTTACTAAATTTTTTTTGCTAAGATGCGTCCTCTAAACTGTGCACACCTAGTTGCTACAAGTCGAATAACAGGTTATTGTTGTCGGTGGTGGTGATGATGGTTTTATTTAGTTGTGGGTGAGATTCATCCAGCAAATAGTTCTTTCTATATAACCGAACGGAAAAACCCGCCTGCCAAATAAGTCAAAGTCAAAGTTTTATTATGGGCACTGCTTACAAGCAGATGTCTTTCTTGTCCCATAGGGTATTTACACGAATTGAACTGTGACAATGATGAATAAGATTCCATATGCTGTATTCGGTTGTGTTATGTGTGCTCATGGATGTTGGAATGTAATGTGTGTTAATGATTCATCAAGTTTTACCTTAAAAAATCAATCGTCTTGGCACAAACGACATGAGATGATAAGGAATTGCAGGTAGTGCACACTGACGCTGAAGGACTGACGTCGACAGTCCAATTGAGATTTTTGGAATATTAAATGGAATGGATGCCCCCGTAGATGAACGTTTGATGATAACGTCAAAAGTGGGCGACAAGGGTGGCTTGGGTTGTGTAATATCTGGCACACTAAAATCAAATCTTCTCGAATCCGACGATATTGAGCAGAGTATCGACCCATTGTCTGCAATCTCTCCATGCATGAATTATAAGAGAACCCTGTGACCACCCTCTTGGCGAGCCTTTGTAGACGTTCCAAAATCTTACGATCACGTTGTTACCATGGGTTCCAGGTCTGGTTGGCATACTCAATATGCGGTCGGATTTATGCTAACAGCAGACGTGGGAATAGAGATGGTTCAAAACGACCAAAACGCTCCACGACCTCATGCAACACCGCCGAGTTTTGGTGACCTTATACTGGGAGAAGTGATTTCTTTCACAACTTACCATCCAAGCTGCTGTTGCCTTACTTGTGGTGTGTCAGTTTTACTGGCTAAAGGTCTTTGGGGGCTGAATAGAATGTTCTAAAATCGTCATGAACCACTGAGATGTTCATTTAAAGCTTCATTTTTGCCAAATACGTGGAGAGGACATATATGGTAACCAACTAGGACAAGGTTCGCTTGCCTTTTATGAAAAAATTGTTTTAGAATTCTACTATTCACCAATCACCCCCACTGATTTTTGAGAAATACCTCTCATAGAGGGAATTCATCGTGTGTGGAGCAAATGAAGCGTGAACTGAAAAGCTAGGTAACTGCATAGTTGTTTCGACCTGGTTGGATCTCGTCAGCGCAGTACGAATCCATCGATCCAACTGGAGATCGAACCCAGAACCTCACAGGTAGAACGCAAGCATTCTACCCACTCGACCACTGGGCCGACGGATCGACAGATTCACACTACTGATGAGATCCAACCAGGTCTCTTGGCTTCTCAGGTCACGCTTCATTTGCTCTATATGAAATTGAATCATTCAATTACCGGTCACCAAAGGATAGACACGAATGAGAGTGAAAATGACTTTCTTGGCATGGAGTTCTCCGCATTCGGCTATAAATAAATTTATGTTTTTACTTTCTCATTTTTTGAGTATACAGTCAACTTTCTGGGAGTAGTCTGTAGCAACACAAAGGCTGTCTGGGGAAAAGACAGGTGTGGGGAGGATGAGAGCCGCGGTGGTGGAATTCGAACTCAGCACATCCATACCACCACCTGAACACCTCAATCGCTCGTGTTTGGATAGTATTCCGCCTCCAAATGCTCACGGTAATCTATCACCAATTTTTAAAGTTAATTCGGTTGTTTTCATACCCAACGCGGCCTTTTTTCATTTTGAATGAAAAATTTCTTTGCATTCATCGACGGCCTAAATAGAGTAAACTCTTGATCGGCATAAACTGTCAATGATGAACCGTTGAAAATCGGCTCTCGTAGCTCGACGGGACAGCATTCATTTTTCTCCCGTTCACGGATCTTGTTCCTTTGTTTGCAAACATTTCATTCTCAATCGAGCTAATATCATTATATCTTATTTAATGGTGGTGTTCTGCTTCTCCCCCTTCGCTTAGATATATTCTCCTTTAGCAACTTTTTGTTATTTATTCCAGTTTTTTAAATTAGTTTGTTGTTGAACTTAGGTAGAAGGAGGTTGTCCTCCCTTCTGGATTATCGTTTTTCAGGTCCTTTTGTGTAATAACCCAACAGTTAGTCTGATCTCCATACTCCATGGATAAACAATTTTCACAGATTTCGCCAACAGTCTTGCATCGGATGGTTCACTCATTCCCATTCATTCTTCACACGTTTTTTCTTAAATTTATGACTACTCATAAGTAGAATAATCAAAAGGAGTATTTATCTACCATCTCCCCCCATTGGATGTCTTTATCTAATTGACGGCAAAATATCCATAATGGCCAACGGGAATTACCAGTAGGTTTGAATTTGAAATTCTCCGTATCGAGTCGAAGAATTGGGATAGTTTATCAGTAAATCGATTTTTCTCGGATGAGTAACGGAACTGAACAAGAACAATAGTATATTCCTTGATTTTTTGTGATTTACCAATTGTACGTTCGTCAGTGCGACCCGTGTCCTGTACAATAGTTAAACTACTTGTGCAATGGATTTCACTAATACTATGGGTGATATACGTGTTCTCATTTCATTTACTCCATTGGAAAACTTTAAAAGGCATACACAGATGATATGCGTCATCTCGCATTCCACGATCTCAGATAGACGGTTCGCATAAGGTCATATTTTCTGTCATCTTACATTACTCTTGTGATATTTTATGGCATCAGATAGTGGTTCCTTTACTTTTGATTTGTCTAAACTTGTTTCTCAATATTAATGTGATTTATTCACAGGCNCGTCTAAAAAAGCATTCCAATACCAAACAAGCCTGACTTTGACTCATGTGACCATATGACTGGAATGGCATCTTATCCCACTCAACTCACTGCACGGGTTCTTTCTGAACCTCTTGTTTTACCCAAAACCAATTTCGAATCCACTGTTGATATGACTATTTGCATGTGCAAACCTGCGAGCCTACTGGAAATGCCAATGTTTCGTTTGGAGCTGTGAACCGTTTGGTTTCACTTCTCATGCCCCGTGGAAATTCTGTATCCTCATGACATGATGAACTAAACTGACTGATCACACTTCTCTTACGAACGGTAACATCCTCCTTTGCGGGGAGAATGGGGGAGGGGGGGTAGGTTGGATGAGGGAGAGAAGCCTCAGCTAAGAGTTAAATTTTTATTAATTATCTATGCAACTTCTCACACCTTCACGGTAGATAAAATAATAATCCCGAAATTAGCTTGAAAGACTCTTCGAGACTCCCACTCAGCAGCTGATTTGAAAATCTGTTGTTAGGGTAAAACCGCAAAGAAGATCGTCTACTCGTGAGAATTAAACGTACATATAAAGCAAACAGCCAGCGAAATAAAACACTGAATGATTGAAAAGACTATAGCATACAGTTTTTCCTCGCTTACCAAAACCCCTAGCACTAGGAGGAAACTTTCAACGACAAGTGTGTACCCCCTCCTTCAGATGAGATGACGATATGTGCATGGCCTAATGAGCACCAACCGAGAGCGGTAATCCAACCGAATGGCTGGAATTTGTCACCCTGTATGACGTATTGTCTCTTTTTTCTGTCACACTCACACATGCACGCTATGATTGTAAATACCGAAAACATGCGACGTAAGAATTAGCTCCCGCGTGGATCCATTTAAATCTATTTCTCGCTCTCTCTCTCTCTTAAAGTGAAAATTGTCTCCTGATCTGTATCAACTGTTAGAGGATTCTTAAAAGCAAACAATTACAGATATTCTTCTCTGAAAATCCTTTTGTTTCCCCCGGAACCATTGAAAAGATGGATCTGACAACAAGCTACCTATTGTCCAGCTAAGATGAAATGAAACATTGAAAATCCTTGGCGTAGGTAACTCCAATTTTGAAAGACCATCGCATTTCGATTACCATGGATGCTTTTTGTTTGTTAACCCCAAATGACCTTACCACGTTAAACGTGGTAACACACATTTATTAAATTCAAAAGGCTAACGTTTCACATTTCAGGTCTTCGACATATGAAGGTTCGGTTATATATAATTTCTAAATTTATTCTCTCGATCGTTCCATATCATTGGAACTGTTGTTCCCAACTACTTTCCCAGATCTGTTGTATTATTGATCAAACAATCTCTAAAAAGCATCTCTAAACGCGGAACTGTCCCTTGAGTGGCGGTGATCGACTCCGTCGCCCAGCTACACCTTTAAGTATGTGACCGACTGAATTACTCGGTCCTATCGGATGCGTCACATCTCCTACACCCCACCTTCTCACACTCCATCACCATTTCTGCAACCCCCATCAAATTTTTACCTTCATACACTCGCGAACCACAACTTTTCACAATTTCGATGTATCTTATCTTTTTCGTTTATTGTCTTCCAGGGAAAGACCACCAAATGAGTTGACACACAATCTTGTGTAATTCATTCTGCCCTTTCTTTTTTCACTACGCGTTCTCGCTCCTCATTAGCATTGCCCCGCTTACTGATTGTCATAATTTTAAATACATTTTCATCACATGTACGCCAAAAAATTGGATGAATGTTGTGCATTCTTGACTCGACCGGTTGATCAATGCCCATCTAACGGGGAAAAGTGAAAGAATTTGGTTTCATTAGTCTCTGGTGTGGGATCATTTCCACCGGTTCCATCGTCTGCCGCTAAATCCCCTCTGAAGATCATTTACTAACCCTTGGATATGGTTCAGCAGCCACGATGTAGTGAACAATGAATTCAAACCGGCTGCACACGCGAACTGCGTAAAGTCACCAAATCTGAAGTGAATTGAGTTTGACAAAAATAAATGTCCTTATTCGAATGAAAAAAGAAGGCTTTCACGTTTGAATGAAAAAAGCACTTCCTTACTCAATGATTTTTCAAGGCTCAATTCAAATTAAACTTATGCTCTCCCATCGCAGAATAAAACGTTGGCTATGTCTGATGAACAGCTTATTTTCTCGCTTGCACGAACATTTTAAACCCACTGTACTTCGGCAGCTTGATCATACGAAATGCCTAAATCTGACCCACGTTTTCCGGTAAACGTTTTCTCACCACTCGTTGAAACACGCCTGTTACGTTTGAATTTCAAACTGTATAGTCTCGGACCCGCAGCCTGCTGGCAAAGTAGAACAACCGTACGCCCGTTAGGATAGGTTGATTATGACACATTCACAACCAATCGCGTCAAGCGTATGGTCAACAAGGCAGCAATGGAGCTAACAGCCAATCAGGATCGGGTCCATGTCGATCGGCGGTACCGGCAGGACAAACGCGTGAGGTTGATCTATCTGAATAGATATCGATCGATCACATCCGAGGAACGAAGCGCAGGTTGGCAGACCATACGCACTTAAGCCACAGGCGCATATACAACAACACTGAATGCGTGCTTGACGGAACTGGGAGAAAAAAAATAGGTGAACAGTGTACTAAGCCGCCAGTTTTTTTTCATCTGCCTCTGCTGTCGCTCGACAGGAACAGTGAAAAGGTAGTACCACTTCACTATTGACATATTCATGACCGCTTCGAAGAATAACAGCCCCCTCCCTCCCCAAGTGCTGTTAAACAAAGCCGGGGTTCATTTTAACGTGTTATGGATAATGTGTAAACTCCACTACAGAACAGTAGCCAGGTTTGTATTTTTGTTTGATGGCAAGGTTTGTCCCTAACCACTATATATTATAATTGATTTCAGTAACACGAGATCGTAAGAAACGGAACCACAGTGTTGCGGTAATCATTGTATTATATTTTCACAAAGGTCTAAATCCGGGCTGTATACCAAACAAATCATAGTACAATGGCCCATGATTTGCTTGTGTGTGAATGCTGCCGGGTTGCCCCTGGGCAATGGTCATACGCTTTTGAACACGAAAAGTGAGTCTGTTGTGAGCAATCGATAATGCTTCGATTTTCCTTAGTGTTTGTCGTGATGACGCAATGAGACCGAGAATGCGTGTTGCAGGGTCTACCTTGCAACTGCATCGATTAAGGCTTCAAAGTTGTTGAAAGTTTCCCCAACTAGATGTTCCCACAAATCCATATTAGAGAGCAGTGCACCAAAACTCGATCTGGATGTGTGTGTGCTTTCCTGACATCTTTGGTACTGCAGTGTTTCCCATGGTAAGCTATCCCGTACTTTATAGTTCCCTAGCATTGCGGTCACTTAGTTTACTGATTATCACTGAGCTATCTCAATGACCAAAGTGTCCTTTTATCGGAGTAGAAAGGATATTATGAAAATAGTTGACGACCGAAGATGAGGAACAGTCCAAACTTAGGTCACCAAGACCACGAAGCGTAACACGAATCAGCCGAACACAGAGTCAATGTGTCTTCTTGCGTCCGTGAGAACGGGGAAGTCTTCCACAAAGGGATTGTGTGGGCAACGTATCGTTACTTCGAACCCATGCACAAACGTCCTGGCAGTAGGTAGCCTTAATGATATTTCATGAACTGATTTTTAAACCGGACTTTTTTCATGGTTAGTTTTCTAACAATACAAATCGCAGTTCAACGTCTTAAACTCTCTGATACTTTCTTTTGTTCCGAGCAATTACACTTCACATTCAGCGATACTGTCCGGTAAAAATCCATGATATTTCAATTTGTTTGTCAACTTTTAATACCGATTTACATTGTAAAATGTTTTTCCGGCGACAGTGCTTTCAGTGAACGTTAAAGTAGGCCTGTCTGGTTGTCATAAAAATCACAATTGAAAAAGGAGATACTTCAAAATTCCATATGGTTATCATCTTCCAGGAATTTCGATTGTTTAAATATAAACCACAGTTTTGTTTTCACAGTATAGCGGTATAATAAATTCATTCACTCCGAACGAAATGATGTTCCAGGTAGGTCAGAGCATTGAAACGAGATTTGTATTGCCAGATCAATAACATTTATCCCACACCACTGCTCACAAGTAACTGTAGTTTGAATGCTTACGTTGATTTGTTTCCCGGCGACATAGATGACCGTAAAATTGTACAAACATTAGGTCTTCTTTATCCATTAAAATTTTTTAATAATGCAAAAGTTATGTGCGTTACATCGATTTGGATCTATAAAAAGATATATAGATTGAATGAACAATTGCTTAATTGACTGATTGATTTATGTGATTAACATCGACAAGCGTCTCAAACAGCGTCTGCTATGGAATCCCTGCCCACAGACTTCCCGTAGCGGAGTTGTTTTTCCCACCAAGGTGAGGGGACGAAAAGCCAACATTCGAGGCTATAACCGGATTGGTAAACCACTGGTAGCTCACCTATGGGAGTTGGTTAAAAACCCTGATTCCAAACCAACCAAGAAAATGCGTTCTACTTACACACACTGTGCCGGACCGTCGTCCAGGGGTTGAGTGACTTGTAGATACGAACCCCAAGTCCGACTCCAGATAACGAGAAGTCGGTAATCTACGTGTACTATAAGCTGGATATATGTACAAAAACAAACACCATACCTCAAATTGTGGGCCAATCCGGTCTCCACGGTACAAGAACAAGATACAAAGCGGGTCAAGGCGAAGAACAAAGTACCTGCGGAGCGGTCACCAAAAGGAATGCAAACGGGATAATTTAAAGAATAGAAACACCAATCGCAAGTGCTCGATAATGAAGCCCAGTCATTGGTCAATGCAGTGCACATAAACGGTTTATCGGATCCTACGGAACAAAGCAGTTCGATAAGCAAATGAATCGAATGGTGAAATATGAAGGTCAACATAAAGAGGAAAAGATGACAATGAACTAGTTCAACGTGGGTAGTTCGCATGTAATCACGCACGAGATTAGTAAGTGTGGAACAGCGAGAGTTCAAGGCCGATAAGGATAGATGACACACAAATGAATGGGACGGGGAATGCTTAGAGGCGGTATGTGAACAATAACAACAAAGTACAAAGTATGTCGTCAGACCAAATCGGGGCATGATGGTGAGCAAAGTACATTCGAAGATCATCTGTGTAATGGATCACATGCGTGCACAGTTAATCGAACCGGAGTAAAACATAAGGCGTGATTCATTTTTCCAATCAGGTCAATATACACACCTTCTCGGCCGTGGCCGTGGTCACCGGCTCGACGGGGCACCTTTAACCCCTGCCAAAGGGCGTGTTATCCGACGAAGTGGACACTGGCACCCAATGGCTTACAGTTCTCATACACCTCCTCGTTGACTTTCGGATCAGACTTTGGTTAGTCAAAGGCTTCCGTTGTGAATTCCCTAAGAAAATTCACTTGCTTTGACCTGGACAACCTGGCAGTATTCTGCCCACAAACAAATCATGGTACTTTGTCTTTGTTATTGTACTGTGATTTTGTATGGCATACAGTCTGGCGTCAGATATGTGTGAACTACAAATACACTACTAACCTCACCAAAAATGTCGACCACATGTGTTTGGTTGTTATCGGTGGTGTAAAGGGTGTTACGAAATCTGTCGATAGTTAGTTACGCCAAACAATTCGCACTGTGTGCATTCTTTCCCAATGTGTTACCATTAGGCTATCCACCTCGAGGGCTCTGCAAGTGGACTTAGGACTGGCTCATGTCTACGTGTAATTGAATCACAGCAGTACAGCACAAATGACGTCATCCATAATACTTTGGGCAACATATTTCTCTTTCTTTTTTCCTATAATATATTCACCGAGCTGTTTTTTCTCCCTCGGTATTTGTGTGGGAGGGGTCATACGCTAGGCTTGGATACAGCGACGGTACACTTCTTGATACAACTCACATAGTAAGTTACTAGTTGACCGCACAGTGCATGTTCACCTGTGTTTCAATGAGCAAAGCATTCTGAAGATATAGCCCGAGAAATCGATTGACACGTCACAAGAGGTTGGTTATACGTGTAATGTACTGGCGATTGCATCATCATTTGACGTATGTCCTATCTGATTATCTCTAGAATAGAATCAAACAAATCAGTGCACCTGGGTTTGAACAAATACATGCTATCTGATTGTCTATCTGTCTGCCATAGTTTATATCTCTCTCTCACCACATGCAGTTGTCAATCACTTGTGATAATCTGCCGTTCACATGTACACTGAGCGATGATTGTTGTTGTTGCTGCTGTCGTTCAATCTATCATCCACTTCTTCTGATCCAATATCGATCGATTTGGAGTGTCATAGAGATTTGATCTCGTTCCTTCTTTCCACATCGAATCAGATTTTTCACCATTTGTCTAAAGATTCTGACTGTACATGTCAAATGGGCTGTCTGCGTGCGTGTGTGTGTTGCAAGAGAATAACAACTGCAACTGTACCTATGAAACAATTATCGTTTCTTAAGCACAACCGGTGAGCATATCTCTCTTTCCGGGGTGCCGCATTCAAAGTTGTATGATCAGAATGATAGATCATGTCATGGTTGATTGTGTCTTATAATGTCAGCAATTTATCCCATACTTAATGTCTTTTCTGTGCCATCTAGATGAACCGTCAATTAATAAAGTTACCAATACATCCATCAACCATCGATCCAATCCACCACTGGCGCCGAGGTGAATTATAGATTTAAAGCCCTCTATCTTTCACATCCCTAATGAACGATCAAGTCGTCGGTGCAAATGAAGCTGAGATAGAGAAGCGCAGAAAATCCCTCATGACATCTATTCACTCTTTGCATGGGGAATCATGCATTCAACTAACATTTCCATGCTTCATCATTTACCCCATTGCGTTTCTTGTCCTCGTGCATTACCATCTACGGCACTGTGCCTCATATCGTGCGTGGATCTCATCCGGATTTCTTGGTACCTGTTTTTAAGTGTTACTCCCACCAATCTTATTTTGTCATTTAGATGAATTTTTCATACGGGGAGTTCATCGTGCATAGAGCAAATGAAGCGTGAAGCACTGTACAGCTGTTTTGACCTGGTTGGATCTTATCAGCAGTGCGAATCCATCGACCGAACTGGAAATCAAACCCGGAACGCAAGACCACAAACAAAACAAATACTCTCGAGTCTCGGCAATCCGAAATCAGAAACTTTTGAAATCATCAACTGCCCTTACTCCTTCCCTTTCCCTTGGTTTTGGCACACACACACATGCCCAAAATGTCTGACGTAATTCGGTTCTTAGTCCGCTTTGAGATAGCCTTAGAGATATCTGAGATCCTGGTAGTTTATTTTTACATTCCGCTGATTGGAGAATAAGAAAGTGCTAGATGACAGATTTTCTACAAATAACAATTTGCCGTCGGAGAATCGTGAATGGAGTAAAGTGAAAATCACACATGATTATCTAAT
>UZAN01046659.1:0-11133 GCA_900618425.1 Echinostoma caproni
TCTATCTATCTATCTATCTATCTATCTATCTATCTATCTATCTATCTATCAATATATCTTTATATCTATCTATCTATCTGTCTATCTATCTATCTATCTATCTATCTATCTATCTATCTATCTATCTATCTATCTATCTATCTATNATCGTAAGCCATTCGAGTAAATTCGGCTATACGGACTTAGTAATAAAACGTTCGCTTGTGTACAGATGTGTGGGTGCAAAGAATCGTTGACTTTTATCGATTTCTTGAAACTGCAGTAATACTGTTGCCATGGTTACGCAGGTTAAGCATTGTTCCCAAATTGGTAGTAGGTAACAATGCAGCATAATACTTAGTCGGCGAGAAATATATACGAATCTTCTTTTCACATGCATGTCATTAAAATAGTAGCCAATACACATACGGCAGCAGTTAGTACTGTTGAGTATTTGTTGTTACACAAAAATCACCTATTAGTAAATTAAACAAAATATCTGTGGCTTAAAATCTCATGGATTGAGGTGTGTTCAACTAGAATCATCTCTCTTTAAATGCCATTGGATTGGTTTAATGTGCTTCCAAAAAGATTTGATAAAAATCTTGCCCACGGTTTTTCAGTCTTATCTGAAGTTGCTTGCATACGATAAATACATGTCGGTTTTCACCAGCCACCGCGGGATTGATTGGATCACAAACCCAATTTATTCAGTCCGCTATAAGGTCCAAAAACGGCAAACCCAAATTTCGTTCTTATTCGAGCTCATCAGAGGCTATGGAATGCGAACACCGGTGCCCTCGCATGGAATATATATATATGCTTTGGTTAGCCGAAGGCTCCGGTTGTGGATTCCCTCGGGAAAATTCACCTGCCTTGTCCTGGGCAACCTGGCAGTATTCCGCCCACATGCAAATCATGGAACGTTTCTTTTTCATAAAGATTATTGTACCGTGATTTGCTTAGCACACAATATGGCGTCAGACGTGTGTGAAACTAAAAATAAAATATATACAAAGATACAATTTTCAGCAGGTTGTGGAATTCGGACTCACGTCTTGCGGAGTGACAACTTGACCATATGACTACCAGGCCACCCCCGAAGTATAGGACATGGAACATTCAAGCGAAAACTTCTTATCGTATCAGGTCTTCATTGACTGTTTATGTACACATCGATTCTTGGGCTTCCCTATCGCACGGTTGACCAAATGAGGCATGACTGGTTGATTGATTGATCGGGCAGATCAAGTCTAATGAATGACTGAGCAGCCAAAGTCAATCACAAGCATCGCAACTCACTAGTTACGAACAACTGCGATTGAAAATCTAACGTAGAAGAACCCGATCGATTGATTTCAGACCAAATTGCTTTTGGTACATAGATCACGAAATGAGTGTATTTTGTGTGTGTGAGAGAGAGGGAAGTTGAAGGGCTCCTTTCCGGAACTAGGGAACAATATTGAACGAGAGGAAATACAACATGAAACAGCAATACAAGGTATGATGAGTTACCGGACAAAATAGAGGTAAACAGATTGTTACCCCGACCCCTGTAATTGTAAACGGTTGGCAAGTTTAGCGATTGATTGCATGTCATGATCAATTTGGAAAATCAGGGAAAATTCGATTTGAAACTTATTCGAAGTAAATCAGAGATGCATTGATGAAGTGGATTCTTGTGATAATCAGAATAGTATTGAACATCGAAATACGAGAACCCGCACTGTAATACTCGGAATTGGATTGGCTGCAACCGAAACTGCGGACACCAATGAAGTACACGGAGAATTGATAGCAATGAGTCCCAATATTTATTGACAGAAATAGAGCATGTTTGATAGCATGCAATAGGCCTTATCATTGATTGAAGGACCATCACCCAATCACGTAACCGTTTGTGCCGGCGTATCGCATATACTAAATTCGATGTAATGTTCGCCCGGTATAGCATTGGTTCAGCTTCCTAAACTCTGATTGGATAACATGAATCTGTACCTGGTCGTAATTGAAATGCGGTCACGTATATTTAAAATCACCACAATTCTCCACAATAATCAATTTTTAAACCCGTGATAAATAAAAATGTGCAAACCGAACTATCCGCATGTGGATTATTTGCCCATAGGTGGTGGTGAAATTCGTCAGCTAGCTGTTATGATGCACCGTGTCACGTTGATCACCATAACTGTACCATTTTTAGTCTTTTCACAGTGCTCCCATTTTGTGAATGGTATATATTTGAATGGTTTGTAAAGCATTTTTTTGGATAAACAGTAAATAACAGATGAAATTAAACCAGTATTCGTCCAAAAAAATCCAATATTAACTGACCTTGAAGAGCTTTACACACGTTAATAATAACTCTATTAAGAAAAAGAACCAAGTTTTAGTGACACCATGAAAACATTGGAGAGCTTTTGAGTGCTTCTTGAGCCACTTAAACATTACTAAATATTAGGTTCCCTCAATTAGAAATCAATACAAGTTTTGTAGATTCCATAAACTGCCGTGTTTGGGGTATGCGATTCTTATGACATCAGGTAGACTTCTTAAGCGTGTTGTGTTTCTGGAGGTAGGTAATGGATGTAATACAGTACCCAGTTGCCAGAATATGACATGGTGTGAGAACATGAAAACCCTGACCAGGGACGTTTGTTGCATTCGAGTTCCCGGTCGGGGGCCTCTGGATCAATCTATTCATATAACTCTCATTTATTCTATACATTTTTCAATCTAATATGTTCGGATATCAATTCACGATTTCACAGCATCAATTTGAGATGTCCGAATACCAATTTAAAATGTCATGTTGTTATGTGGATAGTACAGTACACCATCGTTTCACATTGTTTTGTGTCTCTCACTCGTGATCTTAAACAAATAAATTTGCTCAGACTCTCTCGGAGATCTGATTGGATCAATTTCTGCGATCGGCGGCGCTTGGAATCCTTCAACCTAACACGAGACTGTCTGATTACCGGTTTTTACACGTGCAATCAGTCTATCCGTGTGGTGATGGCTCTCCGGCTGTGCACAGACAAAGTTCAATGGGCTCGCCTAAGACTCGCGGCTGTAAACAAGGTATGTTAGTCGCTATCTTCCTCTTGCTACTGTTTTCAACTTGTTCTCGTTCAATATCATTCATGTCCACATTGATCATTCACCAAAAGCAGTGCACTGTTAGTGACAAGTAAAAAATCATAGTTGAATGTACTCATGTTTCGCTTCACAAGGACGAAGTATGTTCAGGACTAATAATTACCGTGTCAATTGGCAAAGCTGCTTATACAGGAGAGCTTACAAGTAACTTAGCAACGAGTCTTGCACAAATTAGGATATCTGACTTGGAAGCCTCACACACTCTGTTGAACAAGTTTCGGGAACCAAAATAACAATTTGTTTTTCCTTGGCGTGTGAGCTCAACCGATTTGGTGTGTCCAGTCAAATTTGTGAACTTTTCAACAGTAACCCGTTAAAAGACAAAATATGCAACAATTGAAAAATTGCACGAAGCAATAGCAGGAAAGCGTTCATTTCTGTTCCGAATAGTAGTAGTAGTAGTAGTAATAATAATAATCGTAGTAGTGGTAGTAATAGTAGTTGTAATAGTAGTCATAGCAGTATTAGTAGTTTTAGTGGTAGTAGCAGTAAGATTATTTGTAGTAGTAAGATAAAAAGGTATTCAATCTTCCTCCGAACCGAATTATAATTGGGAAAATTCCACGACCATTCACTCACATCATGAGAAACAATCCCAGCTGTTCTGTGAGGAAGTCATAAACATTCCTCACTTGCACCTTGTGACGCCGATTCGACAACACTGTTGCCTCACTTTCGAGCACTGGGGTTATCAGATTCCCCAAGCGAGATAAAAGGTCTGGCACGTTGACAATGACCACAGGTGATTACATCACTAAAATGAAAGAAATACTGATGAAAGAGAATAAGTTTCAAACAGAAAAAACACCAGGTAACCATCACCTCACCGAAGATCTTACCACAAGAAACGTGTAGATTTTGCAACTGTATGGCTACAGGTTTGAAAACCAGCACAAAAGACACTGAGCCCGATGGAGACAGAAACATCACGAATTGCACTGAGCACCGGACTCCTCATGGTCCATTTTGGATGTATGCGAGATTCGCCATACCGTCTTAGTCTTCCAGTGGTTGGTGGGCATTATAAACTCCATCCGCACATCTTTAACTCCTTACTGTTTGAAAGATTCGTTTGATCTCCCCAGATGTATGAAACAGTTGACGTTACTGCGGTGATCCTAGCCTACGGGATAACGACAGCCACGAAACGGCGCGCTACAGTGTCTGGACCGCAATGGTAAGTCAATCCTCCCAGTCAACGTCAGCCAAGCGCCTACGAGTTAAAGCTTCTGGACAATAAACCACAGGAGAATCGTGTCAACCAATCAGAAGTCGTGCAGTCCAGACAGAAGCAGTAAGGCGTTAAGTATACACGCAGACGATTAGTGGATAGCTGTATAATTAATAAATTTCCTTTGTACTTGTTATTTAGTTTCTTTGATTTCTTTCAATGAATGAACTCCTAATTCTGTGACCTTTTTCCGGTGTCTCGGTGACGGGCCATAGCAGCGTGCAATTCCTAATGCGATTCAACGTTCCAGTTGCGTCCATGATTCGTAATTCGTAATTTGTGATCTGCGCCTAGTTCAATTACCCCAGTTACCTTTAGTAAAAGGGCATTCGATAGAGGTGGACTCAGTTCCAATTCGCCTGTACACCGAGCTTGGCAATTTGTTTGCAAACGTCTCATCACACCACCCGAGGTGACATCACCAGTGTGAAGTGGTGGATGTACTTTTCGCCGATGTTCCTCCTAGTGAAACAGTTGCTTTTTATGTGATCACATTGATTCATCCTTCACGAGCGCAGGATAAAACTAATATATTTTTGTGCTGAAAACATTCGTTTTGTGTTTGAACGAATCAGATTTGGAAACAGAACCACGGTGTCGACAAGGGCAATCCAAATGGTCCAGTTCAAGCACGGATGCGTAACTTTTGCCGATTGATCAAAACGTCGTTGATAATATGTCTCACAGTCCCCCGTGAAAGAAACGCTTTTGGGACGATTAACATCTTCTCACAGGGTGTGAAAATATTATGAATTCCTTTTTAATTAATTTAGTTAACTCTACACATTTAAATCCTTTTCAGTCCTGCAGTGGTCGTCATCAACTCGTCACCCGGAAGTCCCGGGTTCAAACCGCTCCGCATTCGCTGCCCGCAGTTGCAGTGGTGCAACCGTCACTATTCACAACGAATGGCGGAACACAAATCGAAATGACTGTCGAGTGCTTCCTAGCTTTTCAGTTCAGGCTTCATTTACCATATATATGACGAATTTCCCCTTTGAAATTGAATCAAATCCTCCATTACTCGCATGAAACAATTCGAAGTGGTTGGTGAAGCACATGACGCAACTAACACCCGATAATTAAGCGGTTAGTTACAAGGAACCCCGGGATTTTATGCATTACAAAACCCATCATGACAATCATACACATTATAGGTCCCATTCCCTTTTTTCAGGCCGGTTATTATCTAATCTCAACGCGAAACGTTTGGTAATTAGTGAAGTATCATTAATCCGACCACATCATCTCGTTTCGTGTTCTCGAAAGTTCACTTGCCGTAGAGTTGACCTCTTGTCGCTGATTTCGATCTCCCTTGTTTATCTGCGCTTGTCCGTTTGATAGGATTTACCAACTCCATATACGCCATATACACCTCGCTGAATTATTTTTTAAATTATATTCGCTCCCTCATGCATGATCATCACCATTTTGGAGAATACAGACGGTAACCAAATGAAAATGTGAAATATGAATTTTCATGAAATTATCTTTGATTTTTATGGGGAATAAATTGCCAAAATATAATTCTCATTTAGTCAGTGTTACCCCCTCCCTTCATGCAACTAACCGTTTTGAAAACTGGGGTCGCATTTCAACCCAAGTGTGTCTCAGCATAGCAACTGGCAATCAGGGTGATTCAATGTTGGACAGACTATAGTGTAATCCCCTGATCACATGACGCCCCGGTGAAAAAGACCATACGCTCACGTCAATCTCAGTGACCTTGAACGAACAAACGGGTCCAAGTAGGTCAGCAGAGGAGATTACCAACTATGGCCTGTGTGAAGAAACTCATAGATAACCAAAAATCCAGAGCTGGTAACGTGTGTTAGATACATGTCTATTTTGTTCTACGTCAGCGATTGAGGACATTTCCTTTGAGGGAAATAAAAGGTGGAAAGTTCTCTAAAGTACTGAGTCTTGTCAGACATTATAATACCTGGTACGAATATATCCATTTGACACCCATCAGGAAACACCCAACCCGATGACCAAATTCAAGTCACAAGTCACGAATTACTGTATTCATTCCAATGAATGGATTTTCCGCTCCGTGCACTCCCGAGGCAAGTATAATCACAATCAATCACACCAGAAAGGTATCTAGCGTTTCTTGACTTCACTTGACTTGACCTGACTGAATTGAAAGGGGAGCGTGACAAATTTAAGAGAAGCACAAAGTGTGGAAGTGAATGCCATGCGCCGAGGGTCTGCAAACGTTCGCCTGTGACGGACAGTTTCTGTTTCAAGAGTGAATTCATCATGTACATGGTCAAAGTCATATGAAGCGTGAGGACTGACAAACAGCAATGGACAGCTGTTTCGTGCTATTTTGGGGGGACCCGTCAGCATTGCGTACTTTCTGTGTCCCCGATTGAGACTCCAACCACGTACATTCGCAACATGACGAATAAAAGCAGCTTATTTCTTTAACTCTGATGATCCAGGTTATTGTTGTTTGACTTTTGTCAAAATGTTATCAAGCCTGTTATTTTCTGTGTTGATGACAAGCTATTAAACAATACTTGATTGCTAGTACATAAGTGTTTCAAAAGCGATTTTGATCTCACAGCTTCCTGGTTCTAAAAATTGGTTCGATATTTATCGTTTAGATAGAAATGATGGGCAGAAAATCACCACAAGTCGAATTATTATTATTATTATTATTACGTAGTTCACTTTGATGTTATTTTAGGGGCTCATCCGGGTGAACAATCTATTCGGGAAAGTCAACGACCTGTACATATTCAGCCGTTCTAAAATGCTGCATTAACAAGTAGACTTTATGTTTGATAAGCCACACCGGTTATTTTCATGCTGTTCATCATTTTGCGATAAATACTACTAGAATGAACGAGTGACAAGCATTGCTGACATCACCTCGGCTGGTGTGATGAAACGTTTGCAAACAAATTGCCAAGCTCGACGAACAGGCGAAATAGAATTCGCGTGACAATATATTCAATGGAGAAAATACTGTTCACGGATGCAAAGCTGCGTTCCAAGGCCCGTTATTTTTAGGGACAAACCTTTCATTGGCCCAAATAACAGTCCCTGGAATTCGATCGAGCACGAGCTCAGTCAATGCATCAATAAAAGTGGGTGGTGGTGACCGTGTTCAGATCACAACACCATACTTTTTTCAGTTTAAGATGTCCGAAATCCAATTTAATTTGTCACAATATGAATTAAAGATGTCCGAATATCAATTTAAGACGTCATGTTGCTATGTGGATAGTACCTTGCACAGTACAGAGTGAAAACATAGCAACATGACATGATACTCGGACATCTTAAATTCATATTGTGACAACTAAAACTGGATTTCGAACATCTTAAATTGAAAAAAGTATAGATAACAAATTAAGCTGCTGGATTACAACGGTCATCCATTTGAGACAATCTTTTCTTGGCATCCATTTCGGTACGTCGTAATAACTGTTGCAGTCCAGAAGCTTATGATGGAGCCGGTGTAGATTAACGCTCGCAAACTACCTTGATTTCTTGCAATCGTTTTTTACGTCAAATGAGTGGATTTTATGAGCACCCATCGATTACCATGACCGCTGTACATCCCACATGTGTCCGTGACTAGGTTGCCCGGAGTGGAACATATTGACTGCCCTACAAAATCCTCATGTTTCTCTTGCAAACAAAACCACCTGATCAGTGCAAATTGAATGCGCTTTATGGTGCATTCTATTGCATCCATGAAAGTGTTCTCATGCGGTTTGGACAATAGGCAGCGGACATTGTACTTTCCCGGAACGCACGGTGACGGATTGCAGTTGTCATTTTCTTCTGATGCATTCCGAACATTTTGAATACGCAGTACGTTGAAATCCATTACACAAATGAACTTATTCGATACGAATCTGTGTGGTGATTCTAGCCTGCGGGATAACGAAAACGTTGGAGCGACACATTAAAATTTTCGGACAACTGTGATGAATCAAGCTCCCCAGGTGACGCCAGCAAAGTGCCTAGGCATTACAGCTTCTGACCTACAAACCATAGGCCAATTGGACCGACCAATCAGAAACCGTGCGGCTCGGACAGAAGCTGCACAACACCAGAAATACTAGGACGCGATTGGCAGAGGCTTGGATGACCAATAAAGCGTCTCGGTCACGTGGGATACTGTCGTGCTAGTACCAATGTGATTCAGTGCTTCCGTGGCATCCGTGATTTCTGATACGTGGTTCTTCATTCGCGCTCAGTGCGTACTACAACTATTACAACCTTTTTATCCAGTTATTTACAAAAAAAACATTTATTACAGTTTTTTCCCATTTAACCATCCCATTTCACACACAAAATTGATGATAGACGCGCTGTACTCCCCAATTACCACTAGCCCAGAACTAAACAGCATACAAACTTAGGACGACCGATCGATGGGAAAAGTTAACCAAACATCTGGGGCAATGATATCCAGACCTGTTCGGAAAGAAATTCGCCCGACACAGGGCTGTTGTGTAGTTGTTCAATTACATCGATATTTTTATCACTAATCAAAAGCAAAATAGGCCCACATCTTCAGAGAGCGTGCGGTGTGAGAAAAGCAAAATAACCGGAAATTAGTTCACTAAAATAGTAGTAGTCTTTTGCAATATCTCCACCCTCTCACTCGTCCCCCCCCCTCCCGAATTCTATTCAGACGGATTTCACTGCACCCGATTTGCCGTGCAATGATAACGTGATAGAACCGTCCGATATGTGGTGTCACAAGAACCAAGACGCATTAGCGTCTGCGTACGAGGCACATTCATTGATCGAATGATCGATCGATAAAAGCTACAGTGACTCTGGTTGGGATACGAAGTCTGCGAGTCGACAATAGCAGCTAAAATTGTTCTTCTCGTGGAAACTAAATGCCATGATGAGATTTGTTTTAAGCATTGTGCCTGATGAGTTTTCTGACTATAACATATGAATCACTTCACTTTAAAAGTCTCAAACAGGATGAAACAACTGTCCAGTGCTTTGGGTCGGTTATCACCGCATTTAAATGCATTCGAATATTGCGGAATTCACGATCTCTCAAGGAGTGCAACCCACACTGAACATCATCAAGTGTCTGGTGCCTGTGTGAAAACCGAATGAGCTAATTTAAACATTCACCATCTAAATTGATTGAGTCATTTGCACAAGATGATAACCGTCCAACAGGTAGCCTAGGGATAACAGTTTGAAGTCCCGACCTATACAGATATTTTATTTATTTGCGACAGAAATTTTGTCATTTCGATCCTTTTTGGGAATCGTGATCTTGTACCCTTCTCGGTACTCAGACTGTACAGATATTTGGACCAATATCCAGAACTCCTGCTCCTGATTTATACCACTCCAGCAGTCCCGTAATCTATTTGATTTTCAACCCATTAAACACTACTCTCATCCTTGCTGGGTAACATCGTAATGGTTGAAGTGTGCTCAGATCACGGACTACAAATCAAAGATTTCGAATCAGGTATTACGAACCACGGACGTCAAAGAAACACTGAATCACATTGACACTTGCACGGCGATATCCCATGTAACCGAGACGCAAGGAACGGACTATAGAAGTAGCAGTTCGTTTATTGGAAGAAATCAAAGGGTTAAATAGCATGTACAAAATAAGCTGATTGGTTATCCAGGTACCTACCAATCTCGTGCTCGTATTCTTAGCGATGTACAGATTCTGTTTTGGATTGCACGACTTCTGATTGGTCGGCACAATCAATCTATGCTTTGTAGTCGAGGAGCTGTATGGTATAGGCGCTTTGCTCACGTCATCTGCAAAATGTCCCGTGGTTTGCGTCATCCCGTAGGCTAGGATTACCACTGGGCCCCAATGAGTACTTTGTTTATCCATGTAGAGAAATCTGTTCATTCCGACTAGACTGAGTTTTGATAGACCCGAACAACTCGGTGACCTGTGACAACCAAAGCATCATTTACTTTGTGCACCAGTTCTGATAGAATGGCATTGAATGGCTAGATACACTTGAATTTAAAACAGTTTCATTTGGAGGTGAAAAGATATAGTTTCCCAAATCAATTTTGCATCGATACCAGCTACCGATTGTAACAACGGTCACGCTCCTGACCTTTACAGTCAACGCGTAATGAGGTTAGAAACAGCACATCAGTTTTCAAGTTCTCTTGATTGCTGAAAATCAATCAAAAAAGATGCTTTTATCAAAGCTAGATTACGGTACGGAGATACGGAGATATCGTGTAATCAATCCATGGTCCAACTGAAACTTGGAGCACTTATTGGAAGGGGAAAGGACAAGAGCGACCACAGAGTAGATGATTGCCTTGGTACGATCCCATCCACAAGAATGTGCATTAATGGCTAACAAATAAATAAAATAATAGTATGAAACTTCAAACTAAAAAATCGATCATTAAGTTCCATAGCAAGTTTTGCATTGCGCGCGTCACGTTTCATGAGTAGTCAGTTGCTAGGGGATTTGTTATTGCAGATTCGGGTAACGCATTTTATTCTCAACCATACTGCAACCGGATCAACTGCCATCGCATTCGAAAGGATCTTGGGAGTCTATCAGAGCTAAACCTGCTAGAATATGGAATTCGGATTAGTAGACTTCGCTGGCTAGGGCACATATTGCCTATATCCAGCTGTCGTCTGCTACATCGCGCTTTATTCGCTGTAACCGGTCAGGGCGGGAGAAAACCACGTGGAGGTCAACAGATGACGTGGAGACGAGGCCTGAAGAAATGCACAGTGCCATTAGGTAGAGTAA
>UZAN01046659.1:11918-24373 GCA_900618425.1 Echinostoma caproni
TTGGTAAAACAGGGTGCTAGGCACATGAGTTGCATAACTGAGTTTATTTACAGGGCAAGGTCAAGTCAGATGACCGAATTTGATAATAAATTATGAAAATCTACCATTTAAAACAAGACAGTAAATATGCGTGATGATGGTGATGGTGGTGGTGGTGGTGGTGGTGGTGGTGGTGGTGGTGGGGCTGGAGGGAAGGTCACTTCACACAACGCGGTAGAGTGAAATCTGGAATGACTTAACCACTACCACGGCAATAACGGATGCGTTGAAAATTTTGGGTCTGAATGTATCACGCCTCAGGAAATCGCAGAATTTGAGACATTTTAATCCTCCTAAAACGCTTTTAATGAGGCATATTTCTAACCGGAGTCTATATACAAAACACTGTGCAAATGTACTCCATGGAAGTCTTACCCGAACGAAGACCAAAACGCTTCGGTACCACTTGCAGAGAGTGCACGATTTATGCCAAAGCAGATTTCAATGCATCTCAACTGGTACAGTACGGTCTGCGTCATCCATCGCTTGACATTTATTCATGACAAATCATGGACCGGACCCAAAAAGCAGACTTAAGATCATTTATGCTAACACCAACTCCCGGGTTGCTTAGGTTCGCGGAGTCGACTACAATCAGGAAACGGAAACCTGGCCTCTGTGTGTGTGCGTGCAAAACGAACTGTCAGTCACACTGTCTTTGCCTTGGCAATGGTAAAGTGCGATGATTCGTCTTTGTCGAATTCTTGTGTATTCTTGATGTACTCTTCAAAGATATAAACTGTAATTTTCTGTCCGTATTATATGATATAAGGTGCAGTGAAATCTGCCTTGGCATAAATCGTGCAATCCAGTTTTGTTGTGCTCTCTTCAAGTTTGTCTCGGGAAATAAATGCCTCGGTACAAGTTCGCACATGTCAGATGACGAACGACGTTTTCACCTTCCGCTGTGTCACTGACAGCAGGTATCTTGGATTGATGATGTCACTGGGAATAGCTGGTTTGGGTCAATTATTTTCGTAGTGGATGGATGGATAAATGGGTTTGGGTACGGAGTATTGTCAACACATATGACTAAGGTTTTCTAGAACTTACGAAATTTGATTGTCTAAAACAAGCTGACAAATTTGGAGTTTTGTTTTAATGAAATGAATGAAGAAAAACGATGAATGCTCTTCATTTCGCTCTCGAAATCTTCATAACTGCTAACAACAAGTACCGCACAGCGATTTTGTCTATGTTGTGTCTCAGTCGGGACAGGAAATGATAACTTCCTCTTTCGTAGTTTAAATCCTTGATTCACAACCACACGGTCGACAGCTAATATCATTTTTGACTGTCATCTTTCAGTTAGTCTATTCGACGTCTCCAGACCCGGCGGCCTTGGTTGTGGTCCTAAATCCAGGGTTCCGTCCTCTTGTGTTAATTAATTCCTCACATATTAAATGCCATCCATTTGCGCTTCGAAAAACGCACCACTGATGAGTTTGAACTGGGTAGAATCAATCGCTCAATGCAATTTGTTGTCACAATGATGATGATTTCCAAAAACAAATACAAGGCTGTTAGCATGTGAGGAATTTACGGAGAACTCCGGAAGATGGAAACCCACATTCTAGAGCTTAAACAGGGCCAGGTTCCTGTACAGCTCGAATGAACTAGCCCAGACTGAGCATTCCGACTAATACATAAAACTCTCCTTACTAATTAGGTCATAGAAAATGATTGAGAAATGTTCATTTGCTAGTCCTAGAGAGGTGAAATGGAAATTAGTGAAACACTATTGAAATACTCAAATTTCGTACCGTTTCAATTTGACAAACTGAGAGTAAATAAGTGATAAACTATTTGCAGTGTAAATTTCTGTTTCAACTGCCCAAAATTAATGGATGGCTGGAACCAAATCCCGCTGACTATGAGGCTTGAAGTGACAAAAAGAAAATATCGGGAAAGCAACATACCTAGTATTGGATTGTATTGTTTCAGAACGAGGATGATTGACGAGCGTAGTCCGAGATTAGGGATCGATACAGTGGGATACCAATAGGATGATTCTGACACATCATCGATCAATCCACGCTCACCACGGTGATCCATTCAGTGGAACTACTGGGACTGGGAAGCTTTCACACGTTCAAGAATAAAAAAGAGATGACTCGATTGCAGTTTTGGAACGTTTCCGAACCATTCACCACGGCATAAAATGTGACTTACTCTATCTACAGTTCATCAATAAAATCAGTAGCGGTATGGTGATAAACACAGCTCAATTGTATTTGTCACGTGTATGTGCAGAAGGTATTCGTTTTTATGACTTGGTATCCAGTCACCAACAGTGTGACAATAATCTGGCACGGGGTAAATTGATTAGTGTTAATGCGTAAACATTGTGCAGTAGAAACGAGAGTTGATTGTTGATTTGAAACAGCCGGCAATATGGGTCATCGTGGCACACAGTATGAGGTTGACGTGTTCCATGCCTGTATACACATTGATCACTCACTCACTCTCTCTCTCTCTCTCTCAGTCATTCCCATTAGCTCACTTCAATGTTACCCTGAAAATCGAAATCCGTCATTCATGACCGATTCGTTTCACTCTCCTCTTGTCATTCAATTCACTTGTGCTTTTCATGTGTGACGATTATTGTGCTCTGAATTTTAGCTTCCCGTAATTATCCGTCTGAGTTGTTCAAAATGATCAGATGCCTGTGATCGTTTCCCGTACCTGGTAGGAATTCTATGGTGTGCAATTTCTAGCTCACCGAGGTGGTGATATACCAGTGGGGGAGGTTTCTCTAGCACAAATTGGAAATGAGACATTTTTTGATCATACGAGTAAATCAGTATTGTTTATTCAGCATTAGTGAGAGATGAGTTATAAGCTGTAAGGTTGCTCAATGTTGTCGTGCTAACTACCGGACCTGTATTCCATTTTTTTCTGCATTACACAAATAGTCGACAAACATCCGATTTAATGTTTGACTGGAGTGAATATTGGAAAAATGTTTCATGGGAGAAATGGGGGAATTTATTTGATTAGATGCTGAATTCGTCCTGTCAATGAGGTGTGAGCTGAAAAGCTAGGAGGTACTGGATAGCTATTTTTCTACCTGATTGTCTCGTCATCAGCAGTGCACGAATCCATCAACTCAACTGGGGATCGCGGACCCGGGACCTCACAGGGTGGGATGTAAGTATACTGTCCACTTGGTCACCGGGTAGCTGATCAGACTGTTTCTCATTTGTTGTCAGTACCGATCTTTGCTCATCTCAGCACTATCCTCCAGGGTTATGATTCGGTTGGAAATTTTTACAACTTGACTGTTTTTATATGAATTGGGCCGATGTATTCGCACTGCTGATGGGACCCAACCAGATCGGAACAGCTGTCCAATGCTTCCCAGCTTTCCAGTTCACGCCTCATTTACACGACGAATGCATTAAAGTATTTCACTGACGCGGAACGCTGGAATGTCGGCATTTTGAACATACTGAAGTTGTCCATTCACATCAGGTTGACTGTTGCCAAGTCGCTTCATCTGTTCCCAACTAGTGTTTTTCTTTTTTTTTCCTGCACGGCAAAGAATCTGATGATACAATAACGCAGACAGTCCGTGTGGATAGTGCAACAAGATTGGTCGAAAGTACACATGCACCACGATACAGTTTCCAAGCTGTCAATCAGAAGAGAGGGAGATCTCGACCAATCGCAAGCAATGGAATTGGCGGAATGCGAGAGGGCTATTAGAGGAANATCATGCCGTCATCGATTGGACATAGGATTGTGGCATACTTTTAGGTTTTTTCGCAAACTTTTGAATCCCGTAAAGGATGACATTCAAACTGGTGACCAGTAAGCTGATTTTGCGTTTGAATTCAGCTCGTGGAAACTCTCAAAATTGTTTATGTATATAAATAAAATTGTGTTTATGTATTTTTATGAATGTGCCTTATATTGCACCATGACACACACCACACAAATACACCACAAGTTGGCTATCAACCCCGAACCACAAAGCTTCAACAAGCAGTACCCGTCGAGGCCCATAAGGCAGATCAGTTGAAAGTGTGATTCGTAGGAGACACGAACCATTGGTATAAATAAGTTGTTGTTGGACCGCAGTTTACCGAGGTTCGGCTAGTTGCTCGCAGTTCGCTACGAGCTTATGATACATGACTCAACAACGAAATTCTTTGGATATCTTATAGACTTAATTATTAGGCAACGAAAATTTCATTTGCAGCTAAGTTGATTTTTGACCAATAAGCATCTAACCTCAGCCAACTCGACTCCAGGGCCGGGTTTTCCGCTTTTTTATATTGAGTAGTTTATGAATAGCTGAACAAAATTTCCAGAAGCAGGTGAATGGTTTCGCGGTCTTTGCCCACTAGTCCAATATACGTATCTGATAATAATTTTGTACGCAAATGTGATTTGCATTGAATAATTCACATCGGGAGTTCAAGTACAAGAAGGACCAGACAAAAGATTACCCAATACGAGCATAACTGAAGAGCCGCAGGGACCGCGAAACCGGTCTTGTACTTCTGGAAATGTTATTCAGTCATTCATATACTACTACTAGACTAAATTAGACAATATTTGCAAATTTCAAGTAAAGTTCGGCTTTTATTTATTCACAGTGAGCGCATTGCTCAACCAGTTACTATGAAGCTTTCGCATAAAAACATTTTATACAGAAAAGGAAAAGTTACAAACTCAGTAATATACTTGAATGAACCGCCAATTCAAACATCGCTCAGATATTTTGTTAAACAAATATGGTTTTCCAGATATGGTACGAGAGTTCACTAGCACCCAATGCATCTTAGATACAGTGAGGTCAAAAAGATGAATCCATTCAGGAGGAGGATTGCTCGGACTTCATCATGATCATTACTATTGGTTTCATTCGACGACGGTAATGATATTTCTGTTCACTTATTATTTGATTCAATTGATTTCTCCTGATAAACAAACCGCTGATTCTGCGGCCTTTTTTTCTGCATCTCAGTGACCCAGAGATTCCCCAGTGTATGATTGATAGTGCAATTAGGCGATTCATTTGCGACCGTGATTCCTGATCTGTAGACTATACCTACTTCGATTATTACACAAATGAAATAGATACACAAGGACTATCGAGATAAGCAACAAGAGATCAACTTTGCGGCAAGTGAACGGATTGCGTCAATAACTTTTGGGAGCACAATATGAGATGACGTATTCGGATTGATAGCGCCCCAGTAAATTTGAATAGAGAAGCCACAAATACAGGTTTGCACAAATGTATCCCTTGGATCATTTCAGGTGCACATACTGCAGTCTATGTGATCATTAATATATGGTCAGTAAATAACAGAATCATAGGCGGAGAGAGATTACTGTCAAAATTACTCACCAACACACATTTGTTTCCAAGGTAGCACCAGACTGATTAGCCATTCACGCTGTTTGCACAGTTTGGGATGGTAATTTTAAATAATGGCTAGTGTCTCAGCGTATTTCAGAACCTTGGTGTTGTTTGTATTGTAGAGAATTCTGAACGCGTCGCGCAGCATGACACAGTGTTTCGTTTCGACCAGGTGTTGTGTGATCGACGAACTGAGTTTCCTACTCGTCATTGGTGGCGCCATACTTCTGAAATTCCCACTCATTGTTTTCTGAAGCCAGACCGGGAAAGGCTGGGTTACTCGATAACGCAGTTGTCTCATCGTCCTACCGATGTAGATGGCCGAGAATCTACACTTGAACTGATAGATACAGTTAGATTTGGAGTAGGGAGACAGCAATTCTTTCACCGATGGTATTGACATCCGGGCGGTTGTAAAAACAACAATGCAACAACGCAATCTTTCTCCGCTTATGATTCTGTTATTTACTGACCATAAATTAATGTTCACATAGACTGCAGTATGCACGTGTACAGATGCAGCGAAATGATCCAGTATACATTTTGGAAATCTATGTTTTTGGCCTCGTTGTTCAAATTTGTTACGGGGATACCATGCTTCCAATGCCCCAGTAAATGTTAACAGTTACGTAATAACGGGCTTGGCAGAGGGAATGGTGTCAAGTATGTTTTTGGGCAGACCTGAAGTTTTTATGTCGACATTGTGAAAAGTTCAGCAGCCTCGGTGGAAAAGATCAATGCTCTATCGGTGTGGCCTCGTAGCTCAACTGGTAGAGTATGCACTGTACAAAAAGTGTATGTAGCGTCCATGCCTAGGTTCAAATCCCACCAAGGCTACTGAACTTTTTACAATGTCGACTTTGGAATGTGTTTCGACATTCGGGGTGATAATTATTGCAGAGAGTAAACACCTGACTTTCTATTCCAACAACTTAATTTCGCATATCCAAATCTTTCTCCATCCCATGAAAAAGAAATATTCTGTTTCTAGCGTTTTTGGTCATTCAAATTAGGAGCCACTTTTAATGGTACATTGCAACATTCTGTCCATCGAAAAGTGAAATGGCGCTGTCAATATCGCCAGTTCTACCGCTTCTCGTCTCCGCGGTTTTATCGAGCCACAATCACTTGTTCTCCGAAATTTTTTTAAAAAAGCGTTGCTTTGAAACGGTTACCAAGACTGATTCATTCCCATTCATAGTAAACAAATTCCGAATGCCAACCCATCTCTAACTTTTTCCCAAAGGGATCACCACCTTGTGAACGACCTATGCGAAATATTTGAACCAAACAGTCCTAGCAATTCAACCTCGATTTGTTACCTATATATATACTCACTGAATTGATTTGGACGCGCATAAACATGGTTGGCAATCCAGTTTACTCCCTCTCCACCACAAACGCACAAACACACACACAGTCTTCACCAGCTCGCCGTCATTTGCAGTGATGCAACCGTCAGTGATCACAACGACCGGCTGAACACAATCCGGAGTTTTGCTGGTGACGTAACCTAAACCCGATTATTAAACTTCTCTAAGGTTACCGTGGTCACCTATTACAAAATACCGCTTGACAACTAAACCTATAGGTCCCATGTTGTCTCTCAAACCATTATTACGTAACCGCAACGCGAAAAGTTTGACATTTACCGAAGAGTTATACTAAGGTGATCAAATCATCTCGTTTTGTGCGCCCAAAGGTTACTGACATGATCCATTGACTTGCCGAGGAATTGACTTGTAATTTTCATGGCCCCTGTTTTTTCCGGACACGTTCGTTCGATAGAATTTATCGGCTCAATGTGGTATAAATGTGCCCGTTGGTCTCACATAATCAATTAATGATAATAAATCAACTCAGAACGACTCTGAGATGTGTTTTCTTTCGGTCCTAATACAATGGGCAAACGGACCCAGTCGAGTGAAGTTAGACTATTGCATTAAGTGAAATTTGTGCTGAAGTTGAGATCCAATAAACACGAATGATGTAATATAGCTGGTTATACGTCAATAGCAACAATATTCTACATATTATTAGCGTAAAAAGATCAAAATTGCATGAACATATTTTTTAAATGCATCGTATCCGGCATAATGCACAAAGGTTGATATTCTCATTTGGGCAACTGTCTTTGAATAGTACCAATTCATGGCCTAAGGGTAATTCAAATAACTGTACACCTCGGAATGTTGAATTCATGAATTGCCTATTGTGACAGAGCCACGGCACCAGGTAGTGCAAGTCTGGGAAGCACTTCGGTAGACTGGGCGACCGACTGGTTTCATCAACAGTATGCATTCACTGACTGAACTGCAGATCGATTCGGGGATCCTGATGGGTAAAACATTCGTTTTGACAGAGGCTGATTCGTTCTACCGATGTGTCGCAGGTGTACTGGTGGAGGATATGTGAAGCAGAATTATGCGGCTGGTTCTGTTTTCGATTGTCCAAAAGAATTCCTTAGGTTTGCAGTATCAATCGAAGCTGTGTGGGCAGAAACCGTTCGTCATAATGTGTCCTTGAGCTTTCGATGCACGTCAATCATTATCTGATCACCCTTGAAGGCGAGTCTGAGGAAGATGCTTTTCTTCGGCACTTTGCAGGCAGGATCAACCGGTGGGTGATCTTTGCCTGTTATGCAAATCAATAAATTTCTCTCAGAACAACCATTATCCAGTAGTGTCCCTCACCTTTTTCTTCTTCTTGCTGAGTGTCAGGAGAACAAATATTCCTGGCTCGATGGAACAGAGTCTTTACCAGATCTTTTTTGCATGCGACAGGAGCCCAACTAGGATATTGTCAATATTGTCCACTGCATTCGGTCTTCCGTTAGATGAATCGTTTCAAGGTGCCATCTGCTCACCTCCTGATTTGCATGTCTAAAAAGTTCAAGCAACTGGGCAAAAGTGTCATGTGTAGTGCGATTGTTCCATCGTTTCACATCGTCTCGTTTCTCTCACCCGTGACCTTAAATAAGTAAATTCCCTCTGACCCTTTCTGTGAGCTGATTGGATCATATTCCGCGATCGGTGGCACTTGGAATCCCACACCCCAACACGAGACTGTCTGATTACCGGCTTGTGCGTTTTGTAATGCTCTTGCTTTCACGTCCAGTCCATCCGTGCTCCAGATATGCGCAGTTGAAGTTCGCTGGGTCTGCTTAAGATGCGCGGTTGTAGACAAGGCGTGGTTTCTCGTTCGGGTTGGCTGGGCAAGCACCAGGTATAAGTACCGTATGGTTTTATTCATTGTGGCGACTGAAGAGATTAAAGTAATGTTCACATCTGACAGTATCCTTGTCTTCTCGCTGTGCGGAAGACTTGGATCAGATATAGAGCGACCCAATGTTTCAAACAATTTGTGTAATCAATAAATTCATTTGCGGTTCCGATAATTTGCCCGCAAATCAGACTGATACTAAATCCGGCTACAGATGCAGAATGGGCGAATGTAACGCAAGACAACAGTGTACACTAAAAGGAGAACCCCCCATCAGAAAACACAAAACAGACCGTGATGATGTGATATTCGGACTCAACTTGAGGTTACGTAAACACAAACGATGGAAGCAAACATGTTATGCAACCATTTTGGATCACAACACATAAAACAGCTATGTTTTCACCAGAAACGAAAGAACAACTGACCGACGACGTTGGTCGGTCCGGAAAGAGCGAAAATATTTGCATCGTTAAATTTTCCTACTGGAACATCTTCATTCCACAAGCATCATTGATTGGCGATAAGCCTGTTTGGTATATTGAACCAAAGTGATAATGATAAGCCCCGGTTGGGTCGATGGATTCGTGCACCGCGGATGAGACTTAACTACAGATCGAAATAGTTGTCCAGTGCTTCCAAACTTTTCACTCACATGACGAATTCATCACAAAAACCAATCGGATTCTCCATTAACTTCATTCAACAAATGTGCAGGTTGTGAAAGTTTACAACCGAGTCACAACCCGGGAGGTTAGTGCTGAAATGAGCGAGGATCGATATTCGCAACAGACTGACAAAGATGGGTTGTGCTATACCGTGTATATTCGAAATGAGAAACAGTTTGATCAGCTGTCCGGTGGCCCAGTGAGTGTTGTATTCTTGTGTTCCCTACCTGTGAGGTCCCGGGTTCAATGGATTCGTGCACCTCGGATGAGACCTAATCAGCTCGAAACAGCTGTCCAATGCTTCCTAGCTTCTCAGCTCACGCTTCATTCACNTTCACAAGACGAATTCTTTATGCAACATAATCTGTTTATTTGGTGAGTTTTTATTCATGTTTACTGCAGGATTCACGTCCAACAGGTAGTCTGACTGGATAGGGTAGGAGGTCTGACGGAAATCAGACAATACTTGATTAGCAAATCAAGACACATCGTTTATGCATGTGGGTGCGAAGCGAAACTACTCCACTTATGTTCTCGTTTCCGTTTCACGCAACGGCTGTTCTATACAGAGCAGAAATGACATCCACAAAAATCCGGTAAACCGCGGTACTGGACCAGAACCGATTACATGCATAACAAGGAATACATGTTTGAACCTCTTCCACACGTCACGACTGCGATGTCTCTAATTACAGCTGTTCATCTCATGTTGTTAGTACTATCTTTAGGGTCAGTATTCTTTTTGTTGACAAATGCCAGTCTCAGTCAAATTGAGAGGTACCTACTTGTAGAAGGTCTTTACCGATCGATAATAACTAACAGACAGGCAGACTTTTCGCTGTGATCCCCCGCTGTGAAGCACGGAGACTGACTGCTGCCTCACACTCTCATAAACATTCCCGTAAACACCCAATTCCGTGGAGGCAATAATCAATCTATGAAGTCATGCACTATTTGAAAGGAATAGTTTCCAAACCAGGCTGATGCGAGAGTTACGTCTAACACTAGATTCTGTTCTGTTCGAACAGGTTCGACTTCCCCACGGTTATAAACACTTGCGTACTTTACCTTACTTTACTATGCTGGCTCTTTGGAAAGGATAAGCCGGTTTCAAACATGATCATGATCATGAAGTTACTTGGGAGTTTGGTACAAGACACGTCCCCAGTGTCATTCGGCGTTCCTTTTTTATTTTGAGGAAGCACCTCTAACCTTTGCATAACCAAATGCGAACCGCAAGGCAGCAGGTAGTAATCCCTCACCTCGGAAGTGAGTGGCTTAATGACTTTAGTTTTAAAAGGCCAGTCAAATCGACCTTTGTCACGACACCGTCATTGGGCTTATGCGACTTTTAAACAGGAGCCAGGTGACCAGCGTGAAACCCACCACACCGTGGTGGTGCCGTCGCTGTTTGTTCGCGACTGCTTACTTGATGTGGTATGCCACAACTTATTCACAGCTAAACTTCCTCGGTGAAGGCATCCCCCTATCCACAACTAGGGGACGTGCCTGGTGTCATTCAGCTCCGCTATACCCGAGGGTATCCACGAGCACGACTGTTGTTCGATGCGGTGTGTACTTGGGCACCTTAAATCTTATCGCCGATGTGAGAAATCCTTCCCGAGTCTCTGCGAATTTACGGAAATATAGTTTCTTTTTGTGGGTAATAATTGAATTAATGTGACTATGCGGTCAAGTTGTTCTCCGTCAAATGTTTAACTCAGAGGAGAAAAGGATTTCAACTGTCGGTCCAAAGGTTCATGATTCGAGTCTACAAAGCAGTACACAAAGCAGATCAGTCCCCAGAAGACATCCAGGACTGTGTTGCAGTAATCACACACACACACACACACACACACACACACACGTCACATGCACACAAACACCTATTTTTTGTAGCGATTTATACTGGTGGAAATCAAAATGAATCAGACTGTAGGGGTCAACCCTTGTTGCGTATCAAAAGTCTGGTCTTTCAAAAGTACACCTACTAGCGGAGGTCTATTCTAGGCACACATTAGAAGAATTCTCTGTGTGTACCCTAATACTTCCGCAAAACAGAAGTAGGAAGTCCATTCACCTGATGCACCAATTGATCACCAATATTCAGTACACGATGGCAGATGATGACAGATGTGCTGAGACAAGTGGAACGAGCTGCGATCATATCGTAGTATATATACATATATATATATATATATATATATATATATATGTACATTGCATTCACTTGCCCAGTAATGGATAGAGAACCAAGCTCCATTCGTATGTTGTCGGAGAGGGAGAGAAAGAAATCAACAGCACATCAAATGTTAATCAGCCTGTCAACGAGTTGTATGTTTGCTAGTGAACAAAATAAAACAATACGAGTGAGGGAAGCTGGTCACATTTAGATGGGATTGCCAGTCCGGCATTGGGATTCTCATTCACCGGCGGATGTGTTACAGATTTCTGTTGTGCTCATGTGGTCCACGGGTAGGAACAATTCAATCATGATCACCGACAAGGGGTTCACTTATCACGCATTAGCTGTTCCTCTCCCCCCCCCCCCCCCCGCCCAGCTAATCCACAGAATGGAAACCGTACTCCAGGGCCTAATCAAATATTGTTTTTACCCCGTTTGCTGTCAGGTCCATCTGTCACGTGTAAGTGACGTGGATTAATGCACGCAAATGCTATGGATCAGTCTGAAACAGTCGGCTGGCGATTGGCTCGTAAGTTCCAAGAGTGAAAACTGATTCGCCTATAGGCGCATGTGCACTTTTTTAATCACTTCAAAACGTTGTACCCTGCCAGTACTCCACACAATCGGGATAAACTTGGATTAGTAAGATTATTTAATGGAAGGAAGACGGTCAATCGGTCTACAGAGTTCCGGTGAACAAAAAACGTTCCTCTGTATATCGTATTGATTGTGTGGGAGAAAAACAATGAACAATAAAAACTGACATTTTGCTGGGAATTGCTTGATTCATTTCATATGGTACCGTATTTTTGTCTTGCTGACATCCCGTAAAAGTCTGCGAAACGTTTCACAGACTCGGTGAGGTCACGTGTCACACACAATACACGTTCGATGAGTTGACAGGGGGTAGCCACGGAGGCAAAAGTAAGCTCAAACTGGTTCTCCTATCATGTGTAACGATCTACGA
>UZAN01046660.1:5105-16196 GCA_900618425.1 Echinostoma caproni
TTACAACAATTTCCATTTGTGACTTGACTCTTTGGAGTTACTATTTTGACTGGACCAATTTTTCGGACAAATTGACCGCTTGTTTATTATCTATTTCCCCTAGCCTGGAGTATCATGAATCGACCCTGATTTGATGATGTCGCACTACAAGCACAAGTTGTGTGGGTAGTTTTACATCAATATCCCATTCACTATTGCGACAAATGTTGACTGGATTATGTATCAGTGATAAGGAACACGTTTACTCGGCACGAGGAATACACATTCGGAACCAAATCAATCCCGTCAAAGTGCATCACGTGAAACGAACTCATACTGAACATGCGTCGATTTCTCACTTACTCGTAAGCGAATAACTTAGAAATTTCCAATGGGAATTCGTCATGTATATGGTAAATGAAGCGAAAACTGAAAAGTTAGGAAGCACTGGACAGCTGTTTCGATCTGGTTAGGTGGCATTAGCCCGACTGTGGATCGAACCCGGGACCGCACTGGCAGAATGAAAGCATGCTACCCAGTATGCCACCGGGTAGATGATAAGGCCGTTTCTCATTTTCCATTTACACGATATAGTACAATCCGTCTTTGAGAGCTTGTTGCGGGCCACAGACCTCACTCATCTAAACAATAGCCTCGGTCGGAAACATTCACAACCTGACTACTTAGAAATTACATGGCACAAGAGTGCAACAATGGTAGAACGAAGCGTGGGACAGATAATGATAGATAGTGGAAAGTGTGGTACATAGGCAATAATCGCAAGAGATTCATCACGGATGTACAACAAAAATAACGACAGAAAATTTCCCAATTTTACGTCAAAGTTCATTTGGTTTTATAGGTTCGAGGCACTTGTCAATAAACTCGATCCCCTGCATGCTTCCTTTTTTAAAAGAGTTCTTCAGTCTGGCACTGCATCTGTTCACCTGAACTACTACTACTACTACTACTAATACTACTACTACTACTACTACTACTAGTACTGGGTAAGGATTTCGATCCTCAACCAAAACGCTTACGAATCGCGCACATTGCCTTGATTTCTATTTTGCGTGATGTAACGCGGGTGGGCTGAACCCCATAGTCACGTGAACCTGCTGTTCAGTGATGGAAACTGACAATTTAAGACGCGGTTATTCGAGTGGTGACCCATATAAGGCTCCGATAGGCTGTGTGTGGTACTAAACCAGGTGACGGCATAGCTGTCCGCTAACAAAGTTGTGCAGCGGCAGCGAGGTTCGAACTTTGGCTTCAAAACAAGCCAATGACATTGACTAAACCACCGCACCACCACCAACACCGCCATCTGGGTTAAATAGTCGATGCTCTTCACAAGCCAGCACACGGTTCATCAAATTATCTTACATGCTTAGCCAACATGCTCGTTACCAAATAAAGTAAGAAGTTCACCTGCAGCCGGTAGGCACAAGTTCATGAATTATCGAGTCCGGTTGCCGTGTAGCTGTTTCAGAATTACAGATACTGGAAAAACTTCATCCGTATTGTTGCTTTATCAAGACCCTTTGATCCAGATTCTTGTAGAGAAACTGCCAGTTGGCTTAGATTTCTTGTCGTTTTCATAATCATATTGATCCGTTCTAAAGGTTCGTAGCCCGTTTCTATATGGAACCCTTAACCCTGTAGCTATGATCGCCACTTATCTAGGGCCTAAAAGATCGCAAGATATTGACTTTCCATGATGGAGCATTTTCGTTCCGCTTGGATGGGTAGCCTGCTGGTGTATTGCACCACTCAACTAGCTTGCTTGAACACGGCACCCACTCCGCCGTTGCAGGAATCCGTCATGATTAATGGTCTTCTTTTGATCTCCGACACGTCCAACACCAGATCACCTTTCATCATGACCCTCTTAATTTCATTAAAGTTTTGCCGGGCTACTAATGTCTATAAGAAGCAGCGTTCTTCATTGAGTAACGTATGCAATCGTTTTGAAATGATCTTAAAATCTGTGATGAGCTGAGTGTAATATACGCCACAGCCATTCTACTGTTGGGCACATAAACAATTTTCAATTCAAGATTCACTGTGGAAATAGTCACACCTGTTCGTTTCCATTTTAACGGCCCAATAAAGTCGCCATTTTAATTTGTGACGTTGACCCATTTATTCGAACACCGGACTATTCGATTCGGTCCCGTACCTTTTGCGACAATGTCAGTCCCGCACACCGACAAGCTGGGATCGCCCTGAAGTAAAATCAGAATCTGAAAACTGAAAATCATTGATGCCTCCGATGGTCCGAGCGGTATTCGTTTGAAATAGTATGGTTGATCGCCGTCGCCAAATGCTATTTCCTCTTGACTGTTACTGTTGTGAGTTACTACTCACAGTTGTGAGTAGCATGTTTGAATTGCTCAAAAAGTCACTGGCAGTTTCTCGCAAAGGTAAAAAATGAACCTCCTAGGGAAAATTAATGTGTTAAAAATTTTAACTAAGGAAATGCAGATTTAACATCGGACTGTTTCACCAGTTTGTCAAAATTATGATGAACCATTTCAGATGAGACGTGTTGTTCTAAATTACTTTATTTACCCTTGCCCGATGCTGTTTGCTGAAATAACATCTGTCCTATTCTCAGCACTGCCTTGTATACTTATAACATTTGGTGTCTTCGTCAAGAAGAAGGTTTCATGGTCTGCAGCTCTCGACTTTTGGAATGTGTGGACTTTCCTGGAGAAGTTTGGAGACGTCGCTGATCTGGCGGGGATACGGTCGGACCGGTGTAAGTTGACAGTCCTCCTAGGGCTGGGTGCGGCTGGTTTTGGAATAGGCACCAAGAGGCTCGGAGAGAATGGAGCGTGCAGCCGCGAAGGATGCCATGATTTTGTGTTTTGACACTTCGGCCGACCATCAGGAGGCATTACGAAGCTTCTGGATGGCTCCATTTGCAGCTGTCATGGTCTCCCGGTCACACGCTGCGGCCTTACGCGAATTGTTGGATCGAGAGCTCCCGACTTTGGACGAAGCTGCAAGTCCACAATTACTGCTGGATCGTTTCACGGAGAGCCTGCTGAAATACTTGCGGGAGACGGCACGGATAATTGTTGGCCGGAAGACCATAGATATATTCCAACTGGCGAATGCAATAAGGAAGTTCACTGGTAAGAAATTCACTGAATTCACTGAAGGGTTCGGGTCCCAGTCTTCAGGAGTTATGAAGACATTCAAGAATCTGACGAAGGAGGTAATGACCGTTCAAGCAAATCACACTCAACGAACCGTCAGGAAGGGGAGTTGCAAGTGTGAACAGTCAGAGGGCTGGCAGAAGAATTGCTCCCAAAAGACAATATGAATGGATTTTTAATGATGCCAGGATTTTATTCATACCATTGTCCTCGGAGAAGACCAATGCGGGGAAAAACATGCACTTTTGAAAGTGTCTGAAGTAAAGTACAATCAGGATGTCGGAGCCGAACTCAGCCACCGTGGCTGAAGAAAGTTACTTCTCAGAATTAGGAAAGAAAAGCTTCCAGTGAAGCACGTTCTGGAGGCAAACGGTGACAGGTGCGCGTATCAAAGTGAACACGATAGATGGCACTTGGACCACAGTGGTACGCCAAAGAGTCATCATAAATCAACTTTCGCTCCAGGTTATTACAAATCAGTCATGAATCCACAAGAAGTTTCCAAACGGAGATAGACCCGTTTAAACTCTCAAAAGAAAGAGGTTATTGCTGGCTGCATGCAGGTTTTATTTTCGCCGGGAGGAGTGTTTTGAGGTACTACTCACACTTGTGAGTAGTTTGCATACACTAAGAAGCGGCGATTGGATTCACAACGGAATTTGCGAATGAATAGGGAGATTTACTCTCGTAACTACGGGAAACACCCATCTACTGTCTAACCGTTCCACTAATTACCCTGTGCGGTTGTGAGATTTCTGAAGACTTGTTGTAAATGAAACATTTTGTTTTACGCATGCTAACTCACCGATAGCATTACAGTTTTTCATAATAAACAACTCTCCATGTTCCGGCACTGTCTTGTGAAATTAGAACACTACCACTGATTCGACCACCACTGTATTCTCACTTATACCACCAATACTAATTAATGCTGCTCCTACTGCTCCTCCTACTATTATTATTGGCTCTACAGAGTTACTACTGTGATCCCAGTGGGTGCCGTAATCCTATTCCCGCCTTGACCATCTCTCGGAGTAATTATGAATTATAAAACCATATTTGGTATTTATAAAACGTGAGTGTGTGTGTGTGTGTGCAACTGTTCTTCACCTTGCGTACCCACAAGTTGGTAAGCATGGTACCCCCAAAAGTCAGCAATTGAAAAACATGTTTTTGCCGACAATAATCCGTTTTCGCTACCGGATGAGGACGAAAAGAATCTGATGCGTTTCAGATATCTTCCATGGAATGATTACTGACTATGAGAGAATAATAATAAGCAAATGGGATCAACGGCTTACCGGAAGGGATTTATTCACAACCCTTAGTGATCTAGTCCGTGTTCTAAACAATTGTTGCCTTTGCTGAATGAGTATATAAATATATAATCTGTAGATGAACTCAAAACGATTAAGTGAACTGTCAATTTGACAGGCACCACTTACAATACACCACCGGTAGAAATGGTCCCTATATCAATCGCACGGATTGTGTGCGTTACAGATATGCCAAACAGCTGAATTTCCAGTTCATGGCAAGCTAAATGACCGACGGATTGTGCTTCCGCCGGAATACGATTGAATTGTGGGTGGTAACAAAAAAACATTGATAATTTAACCCAAGCCACAATTTATAAATAACTGAGTTAAAATACAAGTCAAATTCCTCGGAGAAACTACTTCCCTAGCTAGAGTATTTCAAACCGTTTTTTATCGACCAGACGATGAATGTGTGATTTGGTTTACAATATAAAAATTATCATAATTATTCCCTAAAGCATTGCACATTTCATCAAATGTAATTGATAAAAATGAGCTATGCAAATAAAAACTGTATTCATTTTCTATTTCTGTTCAACTGCAGGAATTTGTCAGATTTCAGCGCCGATGTTTCGCTTTGGTATATCTGAGCACATATTTAACTCTTCGTGCTGTAATGAAATGAAAATCTTCCACGATCCCGAGGAAATTGCGTGTTGACGTGATGTGATGGTTTGCACGGGGGTGTAAACTGAAAAATCGTCCGGATTCTTCTGGTGAAAGCGTCATCTTTTCACTCCGTTTGCCGATGAATCTTAAGATGTGAATCATTACAGTTTCTAATATTTTCGGTGTCGCAAAATCACTGGTATGTGCGTATACTGCAAACAAAATTCTTATTCGTTCAGTTGGAATTTTGGTCAACACTCCCTTTGTTCCACACATTTAGTAGTTCTACCGGCTTTCCTCTTCGATTTCTTGGTTAACTCATATTTTTCAACTGCATTTTGTGCCTCCAGGAACCTTTCCTTCTTAACCGATTGTTCACATATCATCAACTTATCAATCTTTACAAGGCTTAAAATATCCCACTAGAGAATATTGAAGCCAACACCGATATTCCCATAGATTTCGGTCTTCATAGCATATCTGTCTCATCCGATCACTCTTCGTTGCTTCCGAGACCCGATCATGAACATTGAACCACTCTTAGAAAATGAGTCTAACATTTTGTCAAATTCAGAATCTTTTTTACAATAACCGTGGAATTGTGGAACATTTCTTCACACGGTCTTTCTTCCCTTCCATATTCAAGTGCAAAAGTAGGAAGTTAAGCTTTATGTGAATATTTTCTCTTACAAATCGCAAAGCAGTTTCTGTGATTATGGTAAACAAATCTTATTTAGAACTTGCTATTTTCTTTTGTCATCATTAACGGATGACTACTCAAGAGTAACCCAAATAGAAATGGAAAAGAAATGCAAGGGTGATTTTGCGCTGCAATTGAGCAAATCATCATCATCATCAGCAGCAGCAGCATCAGCATCAGCATCATCCAAATCATCATCAGCACCATCATCATCATCATCCGAATCATCATCATCATCAACATCAATATCATCAACACTTAATAGAGTAGTTGTGCAATACGTGCCCTAGCCAGCGAAGCCTAGTAACCTGAAATCGGTGTGCAAGCATGTTTATACCTGATAGACTCCCAAACACACGACGGCTTACCTCCACATAACTAACCCGTTCGCTCCATCCAACGTGAGCTAAACTGCGCAAACACTGATAATCGAAAACCTCTATCCGATGGATATCTTCTACTCTCAAATTCTAGGTCTGACAACCATAAAGCAGATTTAAACGAACCCTAGCGCAGTATACATGATCTTTAAACCTCAGTGAAACGTTGCGTCTACGCCAAAGGTGTTTCAGTCCTGCATGTGCCGCTCGAGCGTTGGAAATGTGTGCAGTTATCTGCTTCGCTGCGCTACCGTCATTGGTCACGCAGCTACCTAAGTAGGAGAAGCAATCAACCGTAACTAATTCCTGACCGTTTAGTTTCAGAGCGGGAGTAGGCGAAACCCAATCCTGCAGCATCACTTTGCACTTTGCAAAGCACATGCCGAATGTGGCAACTGTACTTCTTTGTCTATCAAGTGTGCTTTGCGCGTCATCCATATATTCGAACAGACAGACCATGTCATCGGCGTATTCTTAATCGCACAGCTTTTCTCCACCTGCCCATTCAATACCTACGTTTTGGAGGCCACTATGTTTTTGTCTGCGACGAAATTGAAAAGGAACGGCGGGAGAGGGCACCCTTGACGAACGCCGCTGTTGGGGGCGAATGGCCTACTTAGTTCATCAGAGAACCAGAGGTATGTGAGTACAGCGACCTCAGCAAATTAACGTTCTTCTGGGATATTTCTTCTCAAAGAAGGGAGCTCATCAGAGATTCGCGACCAACTGAGCCCAAGGCTCCTTTCAGGTCGAGAAATACGGCGATCGTTGGTCGACGGGAGGTGTGACGCAGCTCAAGGACCTGACGCAACGTAAAAATTTGATCAATACATCCACGGACAGGCCGGAATCCGGCTTGCTTTTAACTTATGTTGATCTCTCTTAAAGGTGTCAGACGTTGAATCATGACCGAGTTTAGCACTTTAGTGACGATCGAGATCAAACTTATCCCTCGGTGGTTTTCACGATGGTTGCGAGATCCTTTCTTGAAAATGGGAACGATCAGCGATTCGCCCCAAGATGAAGGAATGTGTTCTTGCATCCAAATGTTACGCAGTAGCGTAGTAATAGAGGTTACGAGGTTATTACCTTCCATCTTGAAGAGTGAGAGGGAGCTCATCCGGTCCTGCCTTTCTTCGCTTCAGAGCTTGGATGCAAGACCGAACTTCTGCTTTCGTTGGAGGATTGCACGACACTGATCAAGGAGCTTCAGTTGCGGATGAAGCAGCCTGGTTAGCACCAGGCCAGCTGAACTGTTCACTGAAGTATTCTATTCAGTGATCAAGTCGTTGATCCCTATTGTGAATAGCTTGTCCCCTCTTATCGTAGATTGTTTCACCAACTGGAGTTCACCGACCTCCCGTATTGCGTATCAGTCGAAACAGTCTTTGATTATGCAGCTGCTACTTTCATTTTGCTAGCTATCGTTGCCCATCAGTCCTAAAGGTCTTTCTTGAGGCTCTTCATGAGCCGACGTTGTAGCTGCCACCTAACTCTATTTCGATCCTGGCAGGTCGGGACTTACCGCTTTTGCTCCATCAGGGCTACTGACTCCTGAGATATCCAATGCCTCCGATGGGCTTGAGGCTCAGACCCACAAGCAACATTCGCTGCGGAATGCATTGCTCGCCTAATCTGATCCCACTATTCATCTACATCATCAGGTTGGGGCGCGCTTAGCTCACGCATCAGCTTTGATTCATAGCGTACACAAACTGCTGGAACAGATAGTCGATGATGAGCTATGCGAGTTTTCTGAGTTCGTCGCCGGCCAGTCAGTCGGAGAATGGACTGCATTAAAACTAATGCGTGGTCAGACTCAACGCAGGTGGTCCTTTTGGGTATTAGAACTGTAATTGGTCGGTGCACATACCGATACAATGAACAAACACCTTTTGGTGTTGCTTCCCTTCCGAAAGCTGATTTAACCCTGGAGGCGAATTGCACATAATCGACCACTTACGTGGATCCAATCGATAAGAGAGGACTCCGCCCTGCTATTGAGTACAATACCTACCCCGCACTAACCTACTGCGGGTTTTGTCGTCGCTTGATGTGGGAAGAACGTATCTCGACGACAAATCTGGCGTACTCAAGTGGCTTAAAGTAGTCAGATCCTGAATTTGAGTCTCCTACACGCAGCAAATATCGATCCCCGAGAATTCCATTGTACGCGCCAGACAAGCTTGTTGACCTACCTGCATCACAGTCCTCACGTTGAAGGCCCCTAGATTCAATGATTGATGAGGCTTTAGAATCTGCAATTCACTTCGAGGTACATTACTTTCAGTGCTATTTGGCAACGACCTTTGGCGATCGACATCCAAGTTGCTTGAGGGACTAGTACAGGTCGAAACGAGGGCCAATGAAGAGGGTTGGGTGCTGAAGACAAATAATTAAACCAAGGTTGGGATATCTGAACAGTAGCCCATTTATCACTACCCACCCCGCTCGATGCAATGGGCAGCGCTGTCCTGATTATCCTGCACGATGACCGATGTAGTACGGAATTATGTTTTGTTTGTGTACGCATTGGGGTTTGATGGACGGGTACTGCTAGGTTGTCCAGCCACTAAGCAGGAGAAAGATTAGGGTTCTCGTCCAAAGCCTTTAATTCTAACATTAACCTAACCGCAAGGCAGCGAAGTAGAGGCCCATTTACTTGGATTGCTTAATCCTNATTTTTTACCGACTGAGACGCTAAATCGAGTCGAACCTCGAACCTGGAGGACCAGGAGATTGGACTTCGTTTGATCTCTACCCATTGACCTTGCAAGCAGGATACGATCTACTGGCTTGGCAAAAGCCATCATGTGTAGCTCGTTGGGTCAGAGATGTACACAAGCCATCACAGTGCAGTATCTTTGCGATAGAATTGCACAATTCCTGCTTCACCTTCGCGGATGATGTAAAAGCGGGCAAGAACTCAACCCAGGACTTAGATGCAGTCCGCTGATGGTCTGCTCGATTGGAGCTGTCCTGAGTCTTGTCTAGTGCCAACTGCTGACTGCAAATTTATATTCAACCGGATACATCACACTACGAGTTGTCAGAGGCCAATGATCTACGTATAATTGTCACCAATGGCTTTTGGCCTACTAGGCAATTCCAGGTGACCACCAATAAGGCCAGAGGAGTACTTTTCATGCTACGCACCAGAGGTGTTCTTTTTACTGTACAAGGCAATAGTCGTCCACTACGAGTACTGCGTACGGGCCTAGGCCCCATACTACCGCAAAGATATGGAGTGTCCAGAGAGAGTACAACTGGCAACTAGAATGGTCACCGGACAGGTAGGAAAGAGCGATTCACAGCGTCTGCAGGACTTGTATATTTTCTCGCTGTCACGCTGAAGGACTACGGCGACTTGATAGAAACTTTCAAGATCGACAAGAGTCTGTCCGGGTATAGCACTAAACAGCCTTTTCGTCCCTGCTCCACAATGTGACACTAGAGGTGATAAACTTAAGCTGCAAAGAGAACACTCCAGACTGGAATTGAGGGCCAGGTTCTTCACAAACCGAGTGGTACTTTTGCGGAATAGATTACTGATGAATGTCACAAACTGCACAACAGTGGTAGCCTTCAAAAAGACCTTGGATCTGCGCTGGAACGTGACATTCCCGGAGCTGATTACTGGAGAAAAGAAAAAGTTACAAGGTGAGTTAGTTCCTATATTGTTTATTTATGCATAGCTACAGATTACGATACTTCACCTCAAAATTCTGCCTTTCAGAAAAAAACAACGAACGTTTGATGAGCAGTGTTAGAAGCCAAGGCAACGCGTTGACAACACAACGAACTGGATGCACGACTGGTCTCAACCACTTCCGTCCTGTGCAAACTGAAATGAACTGAACTGAATTCGTTTCTTTTAGGTGAAAAGCACAGTTAGTGCGGACGAACGCAAGCAGTAAGGTTTCACTGGTGAAATAATTGAATTAGCAAGCCAAAAACTGTAAAAGAGCAATTAATCAGTGATTGCAACTCACGCAGAACCAAATATCAACAGTAGAGCACAAATCACCAATCATAAGGATCCCCATACTGGGACTGTCGCAAGGATAAAACTCAGTTGATGTCACCGGAGGGCGATGATTTTCAAAGACCACAAATATGGTTTAAAACAACAGTAGAGCTGCCTCTGATGATCACACACCTTAAGAATACCATGTTTTTGGGAGACTTGCGGATTTAAATCGTGTCAGGCGGTCCTTGAATGATGAGACACGGTGGATTCGACCTGGGGAGGCCACCACAGCGGACAACATTGCTGATGTGCAAGTGATGGTGAAAGTCATCGGGATTTCGTCGAGATCAATCCGCATCATTCTACATGAGAAGGTCGGTCTCAGAAAGGTTTGCACTTGCTGGGTACCAACACTAATTCAGTGATATGCAGAAAGTAGTTCGGGTGTGCTACGTACCCATTCGTCTATCAGTTCCCTTTGATCGTCCAATCACGTGACACACCTTTTCATGACAAACACTGACTAATACTCATCCAATCCGTTTTTTGTCCATGCGCCAGCTTGATCTAATTGTCGGTCATTGTTTAATCGATTGATGTACTCTCACGACCATTCATTAAATCGTCAACCCGATTCCGGGCCGCACGCCGTCCGTGTTCTGATTTTCTATGTTGGGTTACGGCCCTAAATTACGGTACATAGTGTGGCAGTTGGAATTCGGTCTTAACAGGGTGAATTGGTGTCGCACCATCCTTGCCAGGTTTGATGGTGAACATTCCAGTGCATTTGGGGAGATCATCAGTGGTGATGAAACCTGAGTGTACAGTTTCGACCCAGAGACCAAGAAACTTTCGGCTCAGTGGACGCTGGTTGGTGAAATTCCGACTCGAGCGCAGTGTCGCAAAGTATGTTGTGACTGTGTTCATGGCTACTATAGCGCTCGTAGAGCACAGCACAGCTATTGGA
>UZAN01046661.1:5759-15809 GCA_900618425.1 Echinostoma caproni
GCAGTAAGTGAGTGGGGAAAGCCGAGTCATCAAAATGAGACCTGGTATGAAGGTATGAAATCCATGATCAGGAGACTCGGTCCCTGGATGAGGACCTCGATTAGAAACACTGAGTGATATGATTGTGGCTGGTCACCCTTCCCCGGCACCTTGCGAAATGCTCCTATACGACTAAGCGTATCGAACAGTATCTGCTCAGGAAGCTCTACTCACTGCCTTCCCGTGGTGGTGTTTTCCCACCAGTGAGAGGACAGAAGGCCGACATCCGGGGCCATAACCGAGGTTGGTGGACCACTGATAGTTCACCTAGGAGAGTAGGCCAAAAACCCCTATTCCAAACCAACCAAGAGGAAGCGTACGAACCACAGACAAACCTTACCAATTGTGGCAATGGTCACCGACTCAATTAGGCATCGATGTGTATTGGGCACTTAGGACATTTGACTCCGTCCAAAGGGCGTATGATCCGATGATCCGATGGACACCGGCCTCCAATGGATTGCGGCCTTCACATCGCCCCGCTGCCTCCCGGGTCAGACTTTGGCTAACCGAAGATTCCGGTTGTGGATTCCTCAAGAAAATTCACCTGCCTTGGCCTGGGCAACCTGGCAGTATTCAGCCCAAATGCAAATCATAGGTTTTTCTTTTTATAGAGGCTATTGTACCATGATTTGTTTGGAACACTGTCTGGAAGTGTCAGATGTGTGAAAATATACCTGATGGAATTACTCGCGAATGAATGGTCATGCTCAGTGAACAACGGGACACCGACGACATACAATGAACACCTCATTTGAAACGTTTGCTTTCGAGAACTGGTCCGTGCAAAACACAGACACAGGAACTATACAACTCATTTAGGTGATAAATTTTATCATACACTCGATAAAGAGAAGGTGAGCTGAATGGCTTGGAAGTATTGTGTAACTGTTAGGATACTGGCGGTCTAATCTGCAAATTGTAAACCCAGAACCTCACTGGGGGGAGCGATCACATTCGCTACTCACTGGATTATCGGCTCGTTGATGGAACTGCTTCGCTTATTACGATATAGTGGAGTTCATTCTTGCAAGCCTTTTGTGAGTATCGCACCTCGCTCATCTTAGCATCAGCCTCCATAGGTTACAACCACATTGGAAACATTCTGAAGTTGCTACTCCTTATAAGGTAATCGTGGATGACTTAATTTGATGACTTTGTCGCAAATAAACAAGGCAAAAGAATACTGAAGTGAACAAGTGTTGCGCGATTTTCGGAGAAAACACTGTCCCATGTGAGTTAAATAAAATTCGATGGTCTGTCCCAACTTGCCGATCATCAAACCCACCAAAAAACACCGACAAAGTGATCGTCCTATTCACTGATCTATCGTCCTCGATATGACAAGGAGAGGTCTACATAAGACTTACTTCAGTTTTTTATTACACATTTTGTGTGATGAACGGTAGACGATGTAGACCCCATAGTCAAGTTCGTTGATGGAAACCGGTAACCTGAGCACCGGGACTTGGAATGGTGAACCACATAAGAACCAGCTAGGTTAGGCGTGGTATGGAACCGGATGACAGTCAGGCTGCCTAACTCCAAAGTTGGGTGGGGGTAGCGGGACTCGACCCTCGAACCACAAGGTCCAAAGCACACTGGTGAATAAACTATTGCGCCAGCACCACTCCTCTCACATTATGACCAACCAGTTCAACACAAACTGTCGTCAGAGTATCAACGCGAGCATGCGAATTTCGGGTTTGACGTACAGAAATCGCTACCGCTCCTGGAACTCTCCGTGAAATCGCAACCTTACACGATGAGAAAGATGAATATACAGTACTGTATTAAATAGTGTTCACATGTGATACAACCTGTTTTTAATATTCCATTATTTCATTGTGAATTTTTATTATTACAAAACATCCGACNCCGACTGACAATGTGACTAATTCCCGATGAGGGAAAAGGAAAATAACTCACCTGTCACGAGCAAATCAATATCGGTTTCCGTTTCAAAACAGCCAATCACCGTGAGACAATTCAGGGGAACTTTTTTCTTTAAAGCAATCAGGGACGGAATCGGGGAAAGGGGTGAGATAGAGAGAGAGGAAGATTGAATANCAACGAGGAAAGACGGACTAAAGAAAACATGACCGGGAAACCTGGTAATATTTTAAGTAAAATCTCATGTAACAAGCGAGCACTAAATTAAAATAACATTAATTTCTACTAGTTGATTATTCAACGTGAAGATGTTAGAACAAATGGTTACAGAAAGTAGAAGTCATCAAATGAGCAGAAAATTTGAATAGATACACGAAAGTAGCCAGTCACGGTCACTCTACGTATATGATCCATAGATGACAGAGATCAGAGTACGAATGCTACCACCGAGATTAAACAAATGGTAAAAAGTTGAACAGATTGATCGGAACCAACATGTCTTTGAATCCAATCAAGAATCACACGCTGTACCCAGTCTCCCGGTGACCAGTAGAGTAATTCTGTGGAACATAAATGATGTTGCAAAGATTGAGGCAATTGATTGGTCCGTGCAGTCCACGATTTAACAAAGATTGGTGCAGGAACGGGGTTCACATGACTCCAGATACGTAGCCGACTTCGGTGACCGATTGCAGAGATTGGTATAGTTCGTGTTCTGGAGATGGCGGAGCCAAATCGTACGTTGTCAGTGACGATGCCGGGCTCTTTGATTCACTGTAACGACTGGATAGTTCATCACGTCCAACCAACATCATTCTCGTTAAGCTTAATTCAGCAAAGCGAATCTCGCTGACCGCTGCTAAGTAATAGCAATAACAATAATAATAATAATATAAGGCAGATAATGAATGTGTCTGTTGGGGGATGGGGAAAATGAAGTGCACCACTACGAGCAATACGCAGAGGGCATAGGATAGTTGCACTAGTACAGCTTTTCAATCATTTTGTACATGTAAGAAATGTGAACAAGAGCGCCACTGTCCACCAGCTGTCATGTCCTCTAATATCTCCAATAAAGTATTTACACTCTCTTAAAGCCTGTATGGATAATGGGAGTTACCTACGACACTGGGGGCAATCTTCAGTACCTGGTCTCCACGCTATCAGTATGTCTCGCGTGGCTCAGTGATACGGTGATTCACCGCCGCATATGTCGCCGGGTTCGAGTTTCTCCCGAACACTTTGACTTCGAGAAGAGTGATCCAGAAATTTTACATTGGTGGTACACAGCTTTGCTGTCGTCCGGTTCAATACCACGCCTAACCCAGCGGGGCTTTGTGTGATTCACAAATCCAAGTCCCGCGGGGCTTAGGTTACCGGTTTCCATGACGGAACAGCAGATCTTCATGACTATGGGGTTCGCCCCGTCTACTATTCACCACACAAAGGTGTGTAAAAAAAATACCCCGCTTAAGAAATTAGGGCGAACGCGATTGGCCAAATGCACAATGGCAACCCTTGTCTTATCCTACTGTGGGCTCCCTTATCAGTGTGAACGTGATCTCAGCTAAACGGACCACAATATCCCCTAATGTAGGCCCACGCAAAACTCTTCTTGACTTTTTTCCAATTCGTTGTTTTTGCGTTGAACGATCTCGCTGACTACCTCGGAGATAGAATTCCGAAAGAAAGAAAGAACAAATATTACGAGAATAATTATATTCATATCACAAAAGATGTTCCATATGTTTTCCATTCTGCTGCTTGCGTAACAAAATCCGGTGAAGATAGTTTTCTTCCATCTTCAGAATGGTAGCAGTTGGAATACTTTCGCACTGCGCCACAATGCTTTGTTTAAGTTCCTCGATAGTTCACGGTTTTTGGGATTGAACCGTTCGCTTCTGATATCCCCACAGAAAGAAATCCAAGGGGGACAAATTAGGTGACCTTGGAGGCCATTCCTTTGGTCCTCCTCGACCAATCCATCTGCAGTTAAATTCAAGTATACACAAGTGCACAGAAAGGTTTGCACATACACACACACACACACACACACAAGGGACTGACCGTGAACTCGTACACATCCATCTGTTTGTTACGGGCGAGTAGGAGTACACAGCTGGGGAAAATCACGAGAACCGAAAGCTGTCCTCTCACGGAATCCACAGTGGCCGGTTGAGTTGCAGTTGCATCGTATTCGATGGTGTTGAGTAAGACACGTAAGGTGAGAATCGGATCGCCCAGTTTTTCGATACTCTGATAGACGACGTTAGTTCCGGGGGGTGGGGGTGGAGGGATTTGAAAATAAATTGAATGAAAACTGAACTGACAGGTATACTGGCAAAGATCATTTAGGTAGTGAGCACAATCACTGCACGCTCTACCGATACTGTTACACAGACAGGAATTCGGTGGCTCCCCGTTGTATGGTATCGAGGAATGATGAAACCGGTGTGGGCCTTCAAAGCTATTTGAGGAGGACAGGATCAAGATTTGAGAAACAGACGGGAGAAAGCACTGTTTACTCTACGGCGTTTCTTCTGAAGCGAGAGAGCGATTGTTAAAGGTTAGCATCCGGGATTACAGTCTAGTTCGTGAGTCAAGAACTAGCTCATTCAGGAAACTGGAAAGCCATGATTATAAACCTCCCCAGAGGAGATGCATAGACTAGCACTAATACGCTTTGGTCACAATATGCACTGGCTCCATTGGGTGTATTGGAAGACCTGCAGGTGTGAACCTCGTGTGAAGGGCGTATGATTAAACGGATCGATATCGTTCACACACACAACGTTCTTCCCGGGTCAGGTTTTGGATACCTGAAAGTACCGATTATAACCCCCCACCAACCTAAAAAAATTGTGGCCAAATTGTATCACACGAATATGCTCACTGATATTGTCACAGTTAAGCTGGACCAATCACAAGGACTGCGACGCGAAGCAGGAACAGACAACGATTTGTGCAAAACGCCCAAAACGGTAGGGATCACTAACGCAACTCTTGGATTCGCCGACAGATTGCTCGATTCGATCGAGTAGGCCGATTTTACGAATGTTCTGATTGATCACTACTGGACAAGACCACAACTTGAGGTGAAGAGAAAAGTCATTTCGGTGCCCGAGGTGATCACGAATGCTTGGAGAGACGACAAGTTTTCCCTCTACATGGAAGGGAGAAACCGCAAAGCCTCCCAGGTATCACTGTGATATTTGTCAACTTGGTTCATTATTGACTAACGCTATTGATTACTCTTACGTTAACATTTACCGCCTAAATAGGGGCGTGAACTTGAACCAAAAAGGAACACCTCGATAAATGTTTTTTTTCTTCCACCAACACCACCACTTCTCGTTATAAATAAACGCTTGAACGCATTGAGGCATCTCATCTTAATAGAAAGAGATTTCTCACTGTCACAATTTTGTTGTAGGTTTTCCTTTTCTTCTGTTAACTTTTCTGTACTACATTGCTCTTGGTTTCTGATGCATTGTGGTTGTGGCTGCGGAATATTCTTCACCCACGGAGATGAATAAAGCGACTGGGTGACTTCACTTTCTCGGTCTCCTCAATTAGGCATCCAGGTGTATTGGGCACCTTGGACGTTCGAATCCGTCCGAAGAGCGTATGCTGAACACCGGCCTCCAATGGATTGCGGCCTTCACATCGCCCCGCTGCCTCCCGGGTCAGACTTTGGCTAACCGAAGATTCCGGTTGTGGATTCCTCAAGAAAATTCACCTGCCTTGGCCGGGGGCAACCTGGCAGTATTCGGCCCACATGTAAATCATCAAACGTTTTTCTTTTTATAAAGATTATTGTACCATGATTTGTTTGGCACACAGTCTGGCGTCAGACGTGTGTTGCCAAAAAAGGAAACGCGATACATGAAAAATTGAAACCATTTTGGACAAGTCCACGTGATGAGAAAATAAAAGTATGTTACTGACAGACAGTTTTCAATCAGATCGAACGTTTCAGACAGTTATCAGTTATCAGTAGTGCTAATATCTTGTGAGGTTCAGCTTCATTCAGTCAGTTCCCAACCCCAGCGAGTGATAAGGTCTGTGTGCGTTTCGCAAAAAGAAACGGATAGCAAATAAGCATCATTTCGACGGAACAGGTGTGTCAACCTGACTTAATGTCATGCTGAAAACTGCTGTTTGCTGTCGTCCTAACCTAGAGGGGCGTTATGTGGTTCGCCACTTCAAGTCCCAGGGCTTAGGTCACCGGTTTTCATCACTGAACAGTAAGTGTTCGTGACTATGGGGCTTTCCCCGTCTGTTGTTCATCACACTAAGTAATGTAATAATATAAAAAACTGTCGAATTACGGCAAATAAGGGAGAAGCAACATGATGCAAACAAAAGCCAACGAATTCAAACAGAATCAAACTGCATGGTGAGTTTATTTTTATTATGATGATGATGATTATTAGTATATTTCCCGGTTATCGGGATCCATAACGCGTCAAATAAACCTGGATACAAGGATATTGGTAATCTTAGGCCAGTTCTTGGGCACCATTCTGCCGGGCCAAACAAACCGTAGTTTGTGGATGTTTAAGAGGATTCACAACTGAAGTCTGAGCTGTGAAACAATGGACCTTAGGAGAAGAAACTCAGGCAGACCGTTGTTGTACACAAACACTTACCGCGGAGATGACTGTTCTCTCATTGGTCACCTGCAACATTCGCTTGCTGTTTAGCAAATTGGTTGACCTCACTAAACTACTAACTTATCGTGTGCATGCAAAAACGTGTGTGGTAGGCATACAGGAATCCTGGTTAAATCAAAACATACCGGACTTCTGCGAATTTTCAAAACGACAGAGAAAGGAGCAAAAGGAAGACCAGAGGCGGGGTAATAACTTACTTTAAATGCAGTTGGTGGATGGTGAGACTTTTCTTACATCCTCTGATATTGACTNGCACAATTATTAACAATCGCTGCATTATCACAAATCGAAATCAGATCCTTTTTTATGATGCATTTACTACTTTCATTGCTCCCTAGTTGAGGATGATTTAATTTTAATTGTTGGTGATTTTAATCGTGGATCGACGCAACCTTTACTTTTATTCGATCTAACAGATCACTCTCTCTCTCTCTCGAACATCCACCAGAGCAGATGCTGTATTGGACAAGGTCATTACTAACCATCTGAATATTTTCTCACGTCAATCACCACTAGTGACGACTATTGACATGCTCAACCTTAATGCTGCCTTTGGCAATTCTTCAAATAACTGTTTCCATACCCCACAGATTGCCTATGTACCGTAAACTCTATCACCCATGAGATCTATTATTCTCATAAAACTACAAAAATCACGAGTGCAGTTAATCTAGATGGTCCATCTTCGTCTTTACTCAAACAGAGCGCTGATTCACTTAGAGAGCTTTTCGCGTCCATTATTAATAAATTGATTTAGACATATTCATACCCGGATTCCTGGAGACCTTTCACCATTGTTCCCATTCCTAAATCATCTTCATCTAGTATTTTACCTAAACGCTTTCGTACCATCGTTATCACTTCCTCTGAACTTAAACTAATCGAGTGAGCTATTCTCATCCGTTTCAGTCTGGTATTATTGTTCTCAATGACCCCATTTCTGTTTGCATATAAGCCAAATAGATGCACTCTGGATGCTTCCTCTTCACTGATGCACGTTGTTTTCAAATTTCCAGATGATTCTCGGAAATCCGTTCGTTGTATTTTTCCTTGATTATGCTTCCGCTTCTGTTCCACAATCTCTTCTCTGAAAGTTACAGTCATCCAGTTGCTCCACCACTTTACAGTCGTGGTTGAGACTATTTCACAGGAAGTATTCAAAAATCGAAAGCAAACGGCACTATTTCCAAACCCTTAGTGAATAGTTCTGTAGTTCTTCAGGGTTCTGTGCTGTCTCCATACTTGCTTTCAACTTTTATCAGTGACTTGCCTTCACTCCCACCAGTCAAGACCTTTAAATATGCTGATGCCATTTCAAATTCATCTGAAATAGAAATATTTCTGACAGTTTAGTTCATGTGCAATTATTCTCAAATCAATCCGGTCTCCAATTGAATGCTTATAAGTGCTTCGAATGCATTTTTAGTCCTTCCCGATCCGAGTATCCTTTGAAACCTGAAACCTGAATTCCGCACGCATCACCAGAACACGTGCCAGTAAATACCTAAGAGTCACTAATCTTCGGTGGTCTATGCATGTACTGGCCCTTGCTTATCTTTCCAGATACGCAAACTACGACAATTTAGAGTGAAGCGCGAAAACTATGTCTTTTGTCTGAAATGCATTTTTCCTGTCGTAGTTCATTGTTCGCCCGTTATTTTCCCCGGACTACTTATTTCATTACCGTTCGTCGCAGTTTGGTAATTATCGGTCGTGTTTCTCCTATTCCGTTAAGCACAAAATTCTGTGGTTTTCATATTACTTCATACTCCAAAAAAAATACTTAACGACACCCGCCATCCGCTCAATCCCGACCGATCTGCTTGCCGTGTCCCCACGCGCTACAACCCGATCCAATTGTCGCTGCTTACCCTCGGGGCATAAACATTTATCGAAATTCAACGGTACAGTATTTGGCTCTCATTCTAACTGACAAGATAAAAATCCGAAACGAACTAATTTTAAACCTACAAGATAAGCGTCTATTTAAATTATCATTGTGGTATACGACTTTTTTCATTGTTTTATCACATTGAAACAGTGAACACATTTTTCGACTGCAATGTAGGTATAGTTACTCAACAAGTCATCACAAAACAATAGAATAATATTGTTTCAACGAGAACAATGCGCTCCAAGATAAAAGAATGGACATGCGAGTTCTAAACCAACCGGTTCTCATGAGGCTCGGTTCGTATCAAATTTATTTTGACTGAGTTACGGACCACCGGAGCAGGTACCCACGTTGGATACCCTCGGGTTAAGTAGAGATGAATGCTACTAGGCGCGTCCCCGGGTTGTGGATAGGGGGATACCTTCACCGAAGAAGGTTAACTGTGTATAAGTTGTGGCATACCGCAACAAAAAAGCAGTCGCGAACAAACAGCGGCGGCACTACCACGGTGTGGCGGATTTCTGGCTGATCACCTGGCTCCTGTTTAAAAGTCGCATAGGTCCAATGACGGTGTCGTGACAAAGGTCGATGTGACTGGCCCTTAAAACTAAAGTTATTGATCCCTCTCACTTCCGACTCGAGGGATTACTCCCTGCTGCCGTGCAGTTCACACTTGGTTGTGCAAAGGCTAGAGGTGCGCCCTCAAAATAAAAAACCCGAGTGAAGCTAGGGACGCCTCCCGAATCAACCTCCCAAGGAACTTGATGATCATGATCATGGAGCCGCCTTATTATTTCCAAGGAGTCAGCCGGATTAAAGTAAGTAAGTAACCGCGCTTGGTCACGAGCATCAGAAACGAAGGAATTGATAAAGCGGACAACCATGAACAATTTTTTAACCTCCAAACGGCAAGTACATCGTGCGGTACGAGGAAACCATTTTGGCCTAAAGGGATTCAACGTCCAGATCGATCTGGGTGGGAGGGGGGAAGTAATGCGGTAATCTACTGCAAACGGGACTTGGTAAAAACACCCCTGATTATGTCGTGCAACTGGCTTTCAATGCATTTATTCAACGAGAAAATTACTCCGTTGAGTACATTCCAATAGAAAATTATGACAGCTTATCAATTTGTATGTAAAGGGAGAGAAGCAAACTTACCATGCCTTGCCATCCGTTTATCGTGGATAACAAGATATCAATATCGTACTCCTTGAATTTCCGCAGAATTGCACACCGCTCCTGAACAGGAATATGAAAGTGAAATTGATGAAAAGGATAACATTAAGAAAAATAATAATCATTAGGTTTTTCGGTGAAGAAGGAATTTCAAATAGAGCAGCGAGTGGCAAAAAAGATCGGTTTCACTGATCCATGATCATGCCAAAACATCATAACAAATATCATATATATATGCACATATTTCATAGTAAGTAGTATATAACTGACCAGACAAAATTTCCCTGGAAGCGCACGACCTACAAAACATCGAATCCAAGTATTGATTCTTTAATATATATATATATATATATATATATATATATAACA
>UZAN01046662.1:11602-28488 GCA_900618425.1 Echinostoma caproni
TGTAACAGAGTAAGTCCGCATAACGTGCGTCCGTGCGTGTGGTGGCAGGCCGCAACGGTCAAACACATGATGCGCGGTAAACGTTTCACTCGACCGCAGGCCACAACACACTCCATCTTCGCCATCACCACCTACCAATCTGCACGGTTCTCATCCGGCCTGTACGTGAATCTATTTATGAAACGCAGAGCAGCCGGACAAATCGTACGCGACTGGATTCGCGGTCCAACTCTGTCAATGTACGAAAGTCTCCATACTGTGTTCGCCACAGTCTCCAGTTGTCAGCCAATCGCCCCGTCTCCTCCATAGTCAGGTACACCGGTGGTTGAACCTGCAGGCGACTACTCAGTCTCTTCGACACTGCGAATTTCGCATCATTTTCCGCTGCAATCATATCAAAAGTTAGTTCTTCAAAAAACGCTCGCGGTTTATTTTCCCTAGTCCAATGGACACGAGTCACGAGTTTAAATATAAACCTGGACCAATCAGATTGTTCGGTCTGCAAAATTAAAGTCTTATGCGGACGAATCATAAAAACCTAATTGATGCAGTAAAACAAACAATCAATTCAAACAACACTTTCCAACACGCGGAGCGGTGGCATTAGGGGACAAAGGAGACAATCACGTGCAACTCCCGTCAAAACCCCCGACGGAGCCGTATCAGTTAAATGAGCAAACACAAACAATCGAAACGCAAGAACACCACCATGAACAGGAGGAGCCAGCGATTGCAGTCTGCAGGTCTAGCCGTCAGGCGAGCCAGATTGACGAGGCACTCCTGAGGGAAAGGAGTTATGGTGATCCAGACTTACGTGACCGCAATCCAGGCACGACCAGGTACAGCTTTATGTCATCCTATCACCGTTCAGGAAGCTCGGCCATGTTTCACCGGACGAACGTGATATCTGAGTTACTACACATGATGCGTCGGCGCAAACGGTTACGTGATTGGACGACGGTCCTTCAATCAATCATATGGTCTATTACCTTCTATAAAACATGCTTTAATTCTATCAATAAACATAAGCATTTGCTGCTATCAATTCGTCGTGTGTTTCATTAGTGTCCGCAGTTCGGGTTGGAGCCAATCCAGTTCTGAGCATTGCGGTACGGGTTCTCATATACCTACATTCAGTACTATTCCGATTATCAAAGTACGATGATAACTTACGGGACACTTTTTTTATTGAAGATTTCGGAGGCTGAAGCTTAACACTTGTTATATTATAGACAATTTTTACTACTTACTGCTTAACGTTCATTTGTTCGAGACGAATGGGAATTGAGAACGGTCGATAGTTACCTGTGAAGAAGCCCGATAATTTGCTGTATCAGTTAATGTCCTTCGGCGACCTTTCTTTGGATAGGCACTCGAACATTTTGTCTAATAATTGCGGGGGTGGTGAAACATCATGATCGATTCGATGCTTCGTAGTGGTAGCATCCTCCGTACTTGAATCATGTACACAACGGGTTTTCTTATAGATTTTTCGTTATAACATATAATCAATCAATCTTACGGTTTCTTTTTCCATACCGATCCAATGGAATTGTGGCTTCTGACGGCAATCTGTTTGTATATTCTACAAAATAATTTGATGAGGCGTTTACCTCTTCCAAGTCATCTGAAAGTGTTATTTATAATCCGTGTGCAATAATTCTGTTTCAGGTTAGTTGCTTCCCGCGTTCGCAAGAGCAGTTAGGTCTATTGACGTCGAGGATGTGTTAAAAGATTCAATGCGTGGCAAAGCATTTGCCACGGGGTTTTCAACACCTGAGACACGGCGTATGTTGCTCGCAAACTGAGTATCAGTTTATATGTCTCATGTCTCACGGAAAATACCTGTTGGAAGATGAACGAGAGGCTAATGTTAACGGCTTGTAGTCGGTAAAAACGGTAAACGATCTACCTTCCAACGCGTATTGGAAATGTTGGATGTCAAGATAAACCACCAAAAATTTCCTATCAAAGGTAGTATAGCCAGATTCGGCAAGTTGTAAGCGTTCAGAAGAGAACGCCAACGATTTCGTACGCTTATTTGAAGCACCGCACCTACAACTAAGTCTGAAACATCGGTGAAGAGAGCTAACGGTACGTCTGGGTCGGGGTGTGCTAGAGGTACTATTTTATCGATAGCACGTTGAAAACATCAAAGTATGACGATGAGAATTCGAAAAGTTCTCCATTGCCCTTGAGGACATCGGATAAAAATTGCATCAGTGAGACACCCGAGACTAAAACGACGATAGAGGTTCACTAATCCAGCAAAAAACAGGTTAGCTGTCGGAACGACAGAGGTGTTGGGTAGTCGGCGGTAGCACAGGTTTCGTCCGGGAGAGTTTGCATCCCAGCGACCGAGACGTGGCCTGGAAATTTGACGGACGATTGACCAAAGGAGCACATCGAAACGTTGATTGCTATCCAATATTGAGGTAAACGTTCAAAAAGTGCACGTAGATGGCGTTGATGATCTTCTGTTGAGGAGGAGGTTAACAAAGTGTCGTAGAGGTAGCAGTAGAAATATTCAAGGCTGCGGCAGACCTGATCGATGAACTGTTGGAAGATCTGAGCAGCGTTGCACGGTTTGAACTGCATGCGAACGAGTTGGACAATCCCACAGGGAGCAATGACAGCCCTTTTGAGAATGTCGTTTTCAGTGACAGGCATCTGAATATACGCGCGACTGAAATCAATCTTACTAAAGAACGACTTACCAGCAAGATTCGCAGTCAGATCCTGTATGTAAGGAATAGGGTAGCTATCTGAAATTTTGCCCCTGTCGAGGCCCGTTAATCGCCACAAGGAGGCTAGTCACCAGAACCCTTAGCAGTTATATGCAGTGGAGAGGCCCAGAGACTGTGGTAAGGACGAACGAATTCCCAGTGCAGCATTTGTTCGAACTCCATCTTTACTACTCTATGTTTATCGGAGGATAACCTATGACGACAGCTGTGAACAGGAGGACCCTGATTGATTGAGTGGTGTTCTGCCTAAGCTATGAAGAATGGACAAGCGATGGATATTCACACAAGAGTGCGTCAAATGGGAGTGATTCTCTGGGAATCAAAATAACGGGCTAATAATAGGTGTATTCAACGTTTCCCCCTTAGTTTCGAGTTTCCTTATGCGGTCTACCAGGCTATGCCTCCTTTCGTCTACTAATAAGTCGATATGTTGCAGGAAATGAACTCCTAATATAGTGAATGGGCCGTTCGCTATGTAGTGAACCCAAGAGAAGTTACGACGCAGATTGAGAACTAAGGAAAATAATTTCTGGTCGTAGGTCTTTATAAGTGTCACATTTGCCGCCTAAAGATGTTTGCGAGCGTGTTTTTCGGTGGTGCTGATGTTGGGAATGACGCACACTTCGACCCCGGTGCCTACCGGGCAATGTCGAAGAGAATTCCGGCCTATAAAGTAGAAAAGATAAGGTGTGTAGGACATGCCGGATTTAGTTGTCGTAGTGACACGTCGGCCCATTAGTTTTCCAATGATCGGCGGCTTAGTACACCTAGCCTTATCACTGAACTCACAGTGGTATCTGTTGTGTTTGGTCTAGGCGTACGAATGACACGAGCGACTGTTGCTTAACCCCAACGACAACGCGGAGAGGACACAGATTCAGACACAGTCAGCCTATATTCGTCGTTGAGTTATCGAAACGTAAAACATATAGAACTCATCGTGCGTTCGAGAACGGCGCAGTGACGCACCAATCAGATTGTGTCCCTGACATGTCGGTTGATCGATTGGACAAAACATTGGCTGACACGTTCTTTGATCATCCAATCAGGTTCAGCCTGTCTGGAGCGTTGCGAGCGTGCGTGTGGCCTGACTCGGAGGCGTGCGTGATCGGACGGGTTGCTTAGGCTCCGTCCTAACAGTATTCAGCGATGGTATCCGAGTCTAGGGCAGCGCGACGTCGATCGTCAGCCGCGTGAAGTTGAGCGGCTTGTTCTGTGAACTCTCATGACTATGTTCAATCATCTAGTGTTGCAGGTTATCCAGAATAACCAGCTGTCTACCCTGTCGGTAAGTCGTAGACAGTTGGGCAATTTTTGCGGGTGATAACTAGATTTCCTTATCCTTTTCGCTAGTGTAAGAGGCAGACAGAGGCTTTGGCGAAATTGCGTGTAGCTGTTGCCCTACGGGCACAGCACCCACTAAATGATTTGTATAGGTGAGGTACAGCCACGATGATATCGCATACAGCGTTCCGTATTGGCTGTAACCACAACGCTAGCAGAAGTAATTCATGAAGGAGAGATAGATCGGCTACTTGGTGCATTTCGCAAAGAAGCACTAAAGGTTTCTTCTTTCTGAATGTTAGAGTATGAGAAAATTGCGTCAACCTAGTCCGTTTGGAAGGAAAAGCCTCAGACAGTATACGCTCCTTTAAGAGCCTATTTTTCAGTTCCAGTTTTTACAACCATTAACCATGCACTTGCGTGTGCCGGCTTTGGTTGCCCAGTTCGATAAAAGAGCGAAATGAAGATTGCAATGTCGAAGCAAATTCAAGCAGAAGATGGGGAATACATATAGAGTGGTGTGAGGAAAATAACGAGTGGATGCACGAGCGCCACTGTTTGCGACACCCAGCCATATCACTCAGTGTAGCTAACCATCGGTGACCACCCTGAGGTCCCCAACCAGGGAGCCCAACGGGGCCTATGTGACCTAGTCTCCTGGTTAGGGTTTTCATACCCTCATGCCAGGTCTTAGCTTGACCACCCTTCGTTTTTTCCAATCGGTACCAGCCTTGGCAAACATCGTTCGCCGTGGCAACCTATCTGGTGACATGCGTAACACATGTCCCAGAGCCTATACCTATTTTCGCTTGTGTGCATCATGATGATATCTTCCGATGGCCCAACTTGCGCAAGGTTCAGCCTTAGTATAACGTGTTTGGTCATCAGACGCCATCCCGTTGTTGCGCAATACCTGTAAACCATACCGACAGCTAAGCGTGGAATAGGCAAAAACATTGTCCCTACTACCGGCTTATTCTCCGAGCATCACAAAAATACATAAAGCCGAGGGAAAAATTCCAAATGCTAATACAATAGAAATGACCGAAAAAATGCAAAGTAAACCCCAAAATAGGTATGACACGCAAAAGGCATTGCGGTCCGTAAAATTGTACGGATTCAGCAATTTAGATAGCTCCTGCTATCTACGATAACTAAATGCAATTTATGTCAACGCTCGCAATTACGGTGAAGAGCGATATGGCTATTGCAATGAACGGGTAAGAAGACGGGCAAGGCGTAACCAACGGTTTATAGAGTAAAACTTTCAGGAAGAGGTTTACACTTAGGAAGAGACAGCGTAACTCACCGGGACAAGCAATAATTCCGCGGTCGAGCGTAAGCAAGTAAGGTGCATCTGGTAAAACAATAGCGTATTTTGAGTCAAAGAGAACTCGCAAACAAGGAGTGAAAACAGTGCTACTACATATATTCACTTGCAACTTAACCCTTTGATTGAACCTACGTATTACAAGAATTAGGTAGAGATCAGTCATTCTATTCTAGAATAGGAAGCCTTTCTTCCCAGAATCAAGTGGAATGTCAAGGTTTAGCATGTATCGTGAAACAGCGGTGATATTGATCTTTCACGGGAAAGTTCCGTTTTGATAGTATAAACTACGAGTGTTTCAAAGTTGGGGTTTACTTCAACTATTATCGTAATTTTAATGAGCTCGAATAAACCTCACGAGCGCAATCTAGGTAACACGTCGTTGGCTAATAGCCGGCTATATTTGACCTAAAAATGAGCTAAGGCACCATAATTGTAGCACATTCGGCTAACAGTGCGCTAATAGCTGGTTACAATGAGATACATTGCAGAACATCCCGTTATCCGCCTTAAGGTGGACAATTGTCCCGCCTCTAATCCTCTATTCACCCTATCTTTTCACATGGATTTACTATCTTGCCATGAACTTCAGCACATTTTGCGCACTGATTAGAACTCACTTAATCTATGAATTAGGACACCGCAAATAAGAGTTATTTGATGGAATTGGCTATCAAAAGGAGTCTTCAAACCGATAAGAATTACGATGAATAGGTTTCAAAGGTTGACTACTGTTTGATAACATATGTAGCTCATAACTAGCTCTTTGTAGCCCATCGATGCGCTACGCTATTCTACCTGGGAATTCTTCACGATGTGCTCCGTATTTCACGCTCTCTTCGGTGATCAGATCTACTTTCGGGTTTCCGCTGAACTGAGTAAAATAGTAGCCTAAGCCAGTGTTTAATTTCCAACATTTCATATTTGTCGGAATATACGTCTTTAGTCATCGGAAGGTTTGGTTTTGTTCCACTTCGAACGAACTACAAGAAAGACCAAGAGTAAACAGTAATGAAAGTTTTGATTGGCATCAGCAACCCATTAACCACTAAAATTGTCTCTAACCTTGATCGCTAACCCCAGTTGAACCGTTGTTTAAATTTCGGTCTATCAGTCCGATAGAAACAGAGTAACTTTTCAAAGGTTACTTATTGTGTTCGCTTTATCGTGTGCACAATCACTATTCCGACAGGTCCAAACAACCAATCTGATGATGAAATAGTAATCTAATCGGCATTAGCCCTGACTAACATACATTGAAAAATCAATTCACTTGATTTTCATTTGTGTACAGATAGCTTGTCTTTTTATTGGTTAAATAAAAAAATCCGATGAAGCATGTTGCCTTTGTACTCAATCCCCGTGAAGTGCACAGTGAAAATAAGTACGACATGCCAACAGACTGACATACGTTCCACATGTGAAGCTGAAATTCGAAACGCAATTGTGCGATAGGTCCTGTCATTGGTGCAGTGGGGGTGTATGTGAAAACTTGGATCATTCAGGCAACGTAAAATTGCTTCACTGAGATTGACGAAATACATATTCAATGAAAAACCACCCCCATTTTAAAAAAATGATAAAACTGGGGTGAAAATGACTTACATTTTGTAAGAGTGGAAACTGAAAATCCATCCACCGTATCGGTGCTGTTGCATCAATCAATGAGTAACATTCCGAGCCTATTTATTCCAGCGTACCTCGCACATTTTTAGCTTTAGTCTAATTGCCTGCGCAAGGGACCAAAAGCATATGGTTCAAAAGGTGTTCAGCAACAAATCTTGCGATCGATACTTCGGGACCGGTTCATATGGTATGTTGAAATACCGAACGGTGCCTTATCGATCACATCGGTATTTACTGTACCTCACTGCTTCTATTCACCCACCAACATAGTTGTGTACTACTCTAAAATAATCAGTGATTTGCCGACATAACTCATCATCACTGGAAAGCTTTTCATGAAGAAAAAGTCTCTCACCTATATAGCTATGATGCACTTCACTCTTTCGGTTCCGAAAAACGAANATTACTTACGTGACACGTGATCAGTGAATGCACCAATTACGCAAGTAAACCGTTTGTGATTATCCGGGGATCGAATTTCTCGCTGTCGAGTCACACTACACCGCAAATACCACCTCGGATAAAACTTGCTTCACTTCTGAGGATTTCAGGCTAATAAGGTCGAATGTGCTGATGAAAAACATGAAAATGAAACATGATGAAAAACACAAAAAAACTGAACGGGTCAAACCCGATTCCTGTCTAACTGCGCATAGACGTATCAGTTTGACCATAGCAACTACAGTTATGTTCCTTTAATACATTTTTCTCTCGGGTTGATTCAACGTCTTAGACGGCGTACACTCGGGGTATTTATAACTAGTACTAGGACTCTGAGAGGGGTTATCCGTGACCTCATCCATGTCTTGGTTGACCACGCAGCGCGTATATTCAAAGAATGCGCAGAAATGGGTGCCCTTTCCTTTCATGGGTCCGTTGCTCCGAACAAATGACTCGATTTGTTTAGTTAATTGAGGAAAGTAGATGATTAGAGACAACGAAATGAAGACTAACTTCTTTATCATTTGCATCACTGAAATTCAAAGAAATAGGCCCCGAATATTGATGGTGAAGAGTGTAATTCTGTTTCAATCTTGTCTGGTTTTATCATCACTGTGAAACCCGTCATCCTAACTGAGGACAGAACCCGGGACTTTACATGTAGAACGCAAGGTAACTACCCGCTTGACGACCGGGAAGTTGATCAGATCGCTTTATCTATTTTGTCTGCGCACGATATCGTCAAACCGATCTTTGTACTTGACGAAAATCACCATAGGTACAAGCTACGGGTGGGCCAAATGATTCGTCAATAGATGCTACAGTTCTCATGGAGACGAAAAACGCCGCAAGGGTTTTGTAATGGATTCGAATTAGGCAAGTTATCAGCAATAAACAAAAGATTCACGTTAAACAGGTCTACCTCCTCGAGGACGATCACCACGAGCACACAGGATTCAACACTAAGTCACTGAATACTCCGATAAGGGAGAAGTGTGCCGTCGACGCGACATGCTTAAGCAGAATCCAAATAGAACCCAAATACTGTATACACGAGCGAGGCAGGTGCGAGTGCAGTCCTGGGGCGGAGTGAACGAAATCTATAAAACAAAACAATTCTTCGAATTGACTCCCCTTTACTCCTCATAAATACAGTCTAATCAAATCGTCTGCTGCTCTCGCGTAAAAAGTAGACAGGTACTGGAATGTTTCCGAGTCCTAATCTTGGCGGATAAATTTCAGATGAGCGAGACGTGATGCCCACGAACTGAGATCTGATAAACGACTACATATGGTCAATCGCGTAACTCAATATTGGGCTATATGGGCAACATCTATGCACCCCGAGAAACTAAAAGCCATACGTCAAGTACCCATCAACAACCGAGGTAACTGAAACTTCGCTGTTGGAGAAACAATGGAGCACAAATGTAGTACTCCAAATAACGGCAGTTCAGGAATTAAAATCGCACTCGTAATGAGTTACAGGAATCTCTCGACACAGAGACACAAGAGGAAGACCACAGAAGTACTGACTGAACTATTCGAATAAATCAAGTAAATTAAACAATATATGCAAGGAAAGATTATTGATGCAACAGGTATTAACCAATCAGTGTTCATGATCTTCTAGCCACGGCACTCCGGGCTGAACCGAAGCGAATGCTGTTGGTCTAGAGTACCCGATTATTATTGGATATACAGAAACTGTTTCGTGTAGCTCACTGGCTGGCGCTGTTTCGGAGTGCTGGATCACCAAAACAACTCCCTCGGATAATATAGCTAGCCGCAACTCAAATTCGAATCAATGTTTAATCATGAAACTGATATCTGCACTGAAATGCAGATCTCCAAGTTTGGGATCGGGTGATGAAACACAGGCAGCCACCTTGTCCATGGGAGTTATCGAACGCTGATTCCAAATACCTCAGGATGATGAACATGGGCTAACCTTTGGACCTTAGTTGAGCAGTGTTGGCCATTTAGCACTATGGACGTCGCAGCCCTGCTCGAAGGGCATTGGAACTCACTAGCGGATCCAGACCCTAGAGGCCACATACGAACAAACCGCTTGGATCAGCATCCTTGTCCGATGATAGAAAAACTAGACGACACCAAACATAGACGCTTATCAATAAGAATCATTAAAAATATCATTGTTAAAATTTTCACAAAAGGCAATTTTCTTTGTTTATGTTTCAGAAATATAAGTGCACATAATAACAGGTGATAAAGCATCGTTCACATTAACAAAACAAAATGCAATCCAGATTTCAGTCTCTTCCTTGGTTCATAAGTAATGCGAGATGGTTATCCGGCGTGACCTCATAAGCCACGATAAAAGTTTGTTCCCGTTAACAAGTCAGATTTATTCGGTATTAGCAGAGTCTAATTCTAAAAATATTCAATTATTGTTTGGAACCGAAGCAGGGAAACTTTCACTGCTCCAACATTATCCGAGAAATTTACACTGAGATATTTTTATTTCAAACAAAACAGAGCAAAGCATACTTCTAGGTACATCACGATATGTACCAAGAATTAAGGAGAAAATCAGTTCGGGGAAGGAAATATTCACACCATCAATACCCCGGATTGATCTGAACTTCAGACTGAATATGAGATTCATGATGCTCACACAACTTTTTGTTCATTCGTTCGATCATCGAGATTAGTCAGGATAATTCAAAGGAGATCACCCAGTTGCATCGGCAAGACGTACTATGAGGAAGAGTTTCGTGTGTTATTAACGTTCAAGCCAAGTACGTGTTTTGTGATTGAAAACAAACCACCCAACTCTGTCGTCTCAAACACGTTTACCGTGCATGCCTAGCGCTCGATTGACCGCTGATGATTGCCACCACGCCCGCGCGTCATAGGGACTTACTCTACTATTGTCGTGAGGTACTACTCACAATCGTCAGTAGTTTGTACGCACCAAGAAGAGGTTATTGAATTCCCACGGAATTCGCTAGTGGATCAAGGGATTCACTTTTGTAAATACAGAAAATGCGCATTGAATATCGGACTGTTCCTGTAATTATCCTGTGTTTGCAAGAATTCTGAACACTCGTTCCAAATGAGACAGTTTGTCGTATGTATGCCAATTTACCGATACCTTTGCCGTTATTCATAAATAGCTCTCTTTGCCCTGACACTGCCTTATGTATTCATAATACTACGATATCGATCTGCTCCAACCAATCAGACGCTAGCATTGAACTGTGCACTGTTTAACCGCCCCAGTTAACAGCATTCCGATTCCATGTAACACTTGCACCGGTGGTTGGCCTGCTTACTTGTTCTCGCTCCTGCCTCCTCACCGGTCCTCGGACCAGCTACNGTGCATTTGCTACTCATAAACACATCGCCCAAGTTGTCAACTGCTTGTTTATCTACTTAAACGGGACAGGACAGCTACACAGAAAAACATGACAAAAAATAAACAGCCATTGAGGATTGTTATAATCTCTAAGTTCTTTAGATTTTCCTAAGCAGAGTACGTGCATGTAATACTGGGATCAAAAATCGCAGACACAAACGAAGTGGCAATGAGACACGGAAGCTTTTCGATACTGAGATGTACGAATAAAACCAAAGAATGAGGGGTTATATTATTGAAAGAAATAGATGCAATTAAGTACGTAATAACATCACTAGTTGAAGCAACATTGACCAATTGTGATTCATTTTCTTCTTGGCACATTATTCTTGTTCAAACCAGATGGGCTTGACTGATCCAAAGCACGAGCATCTCTTTGGTCGTTCTATAACTATATTTTAGCACTCTCTGGATGGTGTTGCAACAGAGCCTCTCATCACAAAGCACATCAAAACTGTTCTACAACAGCAAGAGCCTTCTAGAATTCACCGTCTATTTCGGGCGCAATGCAATCAATCAGTGTGTACACAGACACGACGCTTCGCTGACACTGACGCTTCGCTATGTACCTGTTGACCCGTAAGAAATCGTCAGAAAGTTTAGCACACATTCGGCTATTGAATAGAATCCAGTCAAAAAATGGGTGATCAGCCTTGAGACTTAGCGTAATTCCGTCACGAGCACCAGGTAACAAATAACCTAACACCCAAAGAATGGAGCGTGAGGATGAGGTTGAATCTGAAGAACGCAGAGTACCAACTGAAATAAGGTCTTATTTCGGCGACAGCATACGCCGATAAGGGTTCTAGCCAAGTCCACTTGTTGGCCAGTCTGATAGAATGTGCGGACAATTAATGCGGCTAAGAGAAAGAGAGATCACGGCTTTATCATTTACATATCTACTGGATGGTTCACCTTACTAGTACAACGTTGAGTGACATCATACGGGTGGTAAACAGGAGTCACCTCGTATGATTTGGGAATGGGGAAAAGCCAAATAGATAACAGGGTTTTACAAACAGGTGCCTGGGACGTTAAAGCACAACATACTTTGTGGGAGCTCACGCCGACGAACGGTTTGTTCTTTGGTAAACCTGACTGGAGTTTTCGACTCGTGGCAGAGGCATACATCCAACGCAGGAGCAACCGAAGCACCCGAGCGCGTGCTACTAGTGACGTATCACGCAAAGCCTTCGGGTTTCCGTTCGGCGCGCTGTTCGCTTATGCTTTGACTGTTGGTTCACCGTTCGGTATCAGCACTTAACCTCATGCATTCAATGAGACAGGNGGCGAAACATCAACGGGACAGTACCTTATCGGTAGGAGCTGCCCGGCGTGGGCGCTCGGTGGCTCTCCAGTGCACTGCGAAGACTTCACCCATCGTCATGAGTAAATTCCAGGTACCCCACTCTCATGTCCATCCATCGGGGTTTTCTTGGCTAGTGAACTGTTCCTCCTCGTGTTTATTTCTTAGAGTGACCTCTTCAGGAGAGAAAGTGGATAATCGAAGAAGGCACGGGTGCTCAATCAGCTGGCCTTGTGAGAGTGAGTTTCTTTTGACCTCTACCTACGGAACTTTCAGGTGATTGGATCTGCGGTTGTGAACAGCCATCCTGTATGGCTTGCAGAATAATGGAAGCACGCTAATCATCACACCACATACGTCAATGCGTAGTTTCCGACGTGATCGCAAATGGGATAGAGAGAAACAACCCGTCGAAAAAAATGGGAAGAGTTTGAACCTTGAACGAAAGATCGAAACCGGGATCCTGATGATGGTATCACGCACATGATCTGCAGTCCAAGTTCTGGGGCCGAAACCATAGCCCCGTCATCCGAATTTCCTACCGTCAGAGTCAATCCTACGGCTACCTAGTTGGGACTCTACATTGTCTGTTACTCGAAGCTTAATCGGTCAGGTTGCCGGTTCCGACAAACAAACAGTCGGTCCTCGTGGCTATGCAAAACACAAAATACCAGTGACGATTATACCAGCGTGCAATTTAAAAAACACTGTCAGATTCATATGGCGCTGACCGCACTTTCTTCAACATAATCGTAAAGTTCACTGAATTTACTTCTATATTCAGCATGATCATGTGTTCACATTTATTGTGATCAAAGAGATAACCGATTTTCGACAACTTAAAAGTTTGAATCCTCCGTCGGAACGGGAAATGTGATTCGCACGAACATCCAGAGAGACGGTGAACACAAGGTAACTTAAAATCACACGTATACATGCGCGTGAGGTGCCGACCGACAATGATCAACCCAAACAATCCGTTTCCATTTCATAAAAGTAAGTTTTATTGATAAGATGATAGATGAGTCAATAAAATAGTTACTAAATATCGATATTGGAGAAAGCATAAAAGGGTGCAAGTAGAACAGGTAAAAAATAAGGGACCAAATCCGTCAATACATGATTCTTGCTAGACCAAATATTTGCATACCACTCATGAAGAAAGCACATTGAAAAGAAAACGCGAACAGGAAGTAAAACGCATTAAGGTTCATTGACCACGTAAAGAGTTCAAACGCCACAACAGTAGGGAACAGATCGCACAATTGCTGTGGTTGGTGCAAAAAGGGAATCACAGATAAGCTGAGAAATGAACATTCACAGCCCATGCGCACTGAGGCATCGTCACATCAGATCTCGTCCAAATCACTGAACGGGAAACGAACACAAGCGATATTTTTAACAGCAGACTCTCCCGCCGAATCATCCGAATAAACACGACGGGTGGTACAAAATGCCACAAAACGACACAATACACGACTCACACGCCACAACAACCACAACGGCCACGCATCGAATGCAGCACACTGACCACAACCCAAACTGGCTGGAGTCAGACAATTGGAAGCCATACTGCTCAATGTGCCCGCATTCAGTGGGCGTGAGTAGCCCAGACACGAACCGTACAGTTCCAAGCGCGAAAGGTAGGCCAACCAATTGTGTAAATAGCACACGCTGAATAGGAGCGATGGCGCGTGGAAATGATTGCGAGGAGTCAGTGAGCTACCACTGAATAGCTGAAATGCGTCCGAAACCGAATACCAGTCTAGACTGCACCAAGTAACCGTCTTTCGTGAGTGATCGGCAAACGCGACAGCACGATTCATGATCGGTGAATACGGAGAGAGGGACTGGCAATATCATTCCGCATTAGGACATCAAAATGGTAGGTAACATGAAAGAAGCGAAGGAAGAAAGACTGATATCAATGGAACGGAACAGGTTATGCACAGCACGTTATTCAATCAATTATCAACTTGCTCTAAACCAACACCAACATAGAAGAGTAACGACTGGCGTCATCTAATTTGATGACATAGGTGTTGTAAGAGATAAATGGAGGCCTCGATTTCGGCAGTTCTATCATTATTAGGCTAATTGACATGACTTATCGTTTGAGTCTTTAGAGGTTTCAAAATTCCTAGGTAGTAGAAAAATTTGCGAGTTACATTCAATACACGCCAGGTTGGATACACAATAAGAATTAAGACATTGTTATACCGTCACCAATTCGAATAGAGAAGTCAGGAACATGGGTCTGCACAACTTATTCATGGTCAATTCGCGGCATTCGTACACGTGCATACTGCAGTCAAGATGATGTTTTATACTCACTGAGATTACAACCGTAAGAGGAAGAGAAGACTGCTAAATACAATGGACAACACGATATAAAAAAAAATCGAAAGAGGATGAGATTCAATCACCAAGGTAAAGCCAATGTGACGAACCACTCACATTGTTGGTCTAGACCGGGTTTGTGGTTATAAATGACTAGAGTATAGAGCCACAGAGAAATTTGCATTATCCACCAATTTCCGGATAAAATTAGCCTTTCCGACTATCAAGCAGTCAAACGTAATGTTGAGCCAACGTCCGTGTCGGCAATTCAATCTTGCAACTCCAACAGTCAATGCGGGTCTGCTGTGAAATAAACTGTTGAACTAAGGCATACATCTATGGGACCCCATTCGTTCCATTCGCTCAATCTGCTAAGAAACATTATCACCAAGAAAGTTTTGATTATTAATGTCTGTGTCGTGTGACCTAACTTAGATGACAGTCAACTTCCCAAGAATGATGTCAAGGAACGGTGCGATAGCACGCCCAATATGTGCACTTCTCAGTATCACTGACGGCTTTAGTAATACTATCATAGTTTTATCAGGTCGTTAACGGGAACTAACAAGTTACTGTTGCTACAATTATTTATCTGAAGTAGCGGTATCGCAGACGCGACCCATTAAGGACCTGAATGCATAGTCCTACTACTGGTGCAAATCACGGTCGATTGCAAGCTAATCGATCCAACCTCGCTTCCAATCACCGCGCGTGAGCAATCGCCAAAAAGACGACTTATACTTACCTAAGACATTTTGAAATTACAGTGTAGGTTCCGAGTCCCCCGTTCATTGTTTATGCAGACCTTACACATACTTCGACATCTACACAGTTAACAGATCACTCTGAAACTTTTCACCATTCCTTCAAATTCGTTAGATTGAAATTTAGGATCGCCCAATTGCTGGTCGTAAACGAATTTTAGTATCGAAAAACGGAACAGAAGAGAGCGGATTGAAATTTCAGGGCTATCAGTACTGACTCATGTTGAAATCGATCAACTGCATGTGCTGCACTGCATGCGAAAAAGTTAATGAGCTCGAACATCTGCTTTGTTATTCAAACCTTGTCATCATCTTCAGGACAACGAACTAGTCAAGTCAAGTCAAGTCAAGTCAAGAAGTGGTCTTAATCCGCCCCATATAGGAGGAAATTTAACTACTACACAATCACTCTGCTGTGGAAATGGTATGGTAAAAATGAAAAGGATGCTGATACCCGGGATATACAAGTAAGGGAAATTTAGTAAAGTTTTTGTTTAAGGGTCTCAATGACAAGGTCGGCGTTAGTAAGAAACAGTGCCAAGTACGGTATTACAGATGTGATGTGATGTGTGCTGCTTTATGCATATACATGGAGGGAATGCTAGATGTAGAGATACATTTACTAAGGTGAGAGTACAGTGGATGAGATGGGTCTAGTAGTATTCTGGTTTAAAATTTCTGGCAAGCCCTAAGTGCTGTGAAATAATAAGCTGCACCACATGTTCGCGAGATACATCGCTGTATCAACATGTGTTCGATGAATGTACAGTACTGTCCGATTGTGATGCACTAAAATATTTTCTTTATGATCAAAGGGAGTTTCATTATATTTATCACCCATATTAATGCTTTAGTTATGGACAATAATTTATATCTTGTCTATTTCGATGTACGTAGTTTCTGGGCTGCATGATTGTCAATTAAACGGGCCTGACCTTGAGTGCCAACAATAAATGATCTGAACATGAGAATCGCAAACTGTATGAAGTATGACAACGCAATACTTTCTAATAAGAATGACTCAAGAATTATCCCAAATTATTTCCGTCAACCCTTGCCATTTCCCTCATTTGTAATGAGGCATTATTTTATCTAATGTATAATCCATTATAGCAACGCTATTGGATAACCAAATGAAATTGAACCATTCCATTTGCTGAGTATAAACGATTCAGGAAAATCACGGACATAAAGACTCTCCAAGACTTTTTTATCATTAGTTTTGAAAACATTTTTCTTCAGTATAAATGCTGTTGCCCATACGAACCGACAAGTGTTTCACAGGGACCTGTGCTTTAGTTTCGATTAGACCTGTACGTATGAGTTTTAAGTCTTTGATTAAAAGAACCGGGAAAATAATTGAGGATGCATAAATCCAGTGGGGGAAGGATACAACAGAAAACAAAACGCTTTATTGAGTGAGTTGGGGTAGATAGCATTTTCAAACGAATAATATTAAACGTGAGTTTTCTGACTCGGTGAAATGTCGACATGGGGCTAAGAAAGATTGCGAAAAATGGTGACTCCAAGATAGTTGACGGAGCATGCTCTGGAAACTTGTTCTCCATTGCATGCACCGCTTGCCTCATTGGGTGCATGAGGCTGAGGGCTGATCTCGAAAAGCGGACCGATAATCAACGCACCAGCGAACAACAAACAACCGAAA